>CAUYRH010101497.1:0-15428 GCA_963574655.1 Perodicticus potto | reverse complement strand
TACATTGGATACTTTTTCTTCCATTCTTGAGATACTTTGCTAAGAAGAATATGTTCCAGCTCCATCCATGTAAACATGAAAGAGGTAAAGTCTCCATCTTTCTTTAAGGCTGCATAGTATTCCATGGTATATATGTACCACGATTTATTAATCCACTCGTGGGTTGATGGGCACTTGGGCTTCCTCCATGACTTAGCAATTATGAATTGGGCTGCGATAAACATTCTGGTACAGATGTCTTTGTTATAAAGTGATTTTTGGTCTTCTGGATATATACCTAGTAGAGGAATTGTAGGATCGAATGGCAGGTCTCTTTTTAGATCCCTGAGTGTTCTCCAAACATCTTTCCAAAAGGAACGTATTAGTGTGCATTCCCACCAGCAGTGCAGAAGTGTTCCCTTTTCTCCACCTACCCCATGATTGCATTAATGGACACAGCTATGATTTAATTAAAAAAAAAATTTAGGTGGGGAGAGGGAGAATGGGGGGGATAGCAGGGAAGAAGGGAGGAGGATGGGTGTGCTCCCACTTAATGAACACAATGTTAGGGTGTATGGCACACCTCTGGGGGGTGGGACAGAATTATAAGAGGGACTTTACCTCACAAATGCAATCAGTGCAACTTAATTCTTTGTACCCCCAATGAACACCAAACAATAAAAACAAATAACTTGTTTATTTTATCAGTTTACTTACTTACCATCTCTCTTCCCCCACTAGAACTCCACAGAGACGGGACCTAGTCGGTCTTGCTCACTGCCGTCCCCACAGCCCGTAGGACAAGGAGCAGCACACAGCGATGGCTCAGTCAAGATTTATTCACTACATTAATGAATCTATGGCAGAAATGTTAGTTCTTGTTTTCCCACCATAGGGTCTATTTAAAAATTTACTAATGACTATTTTAGTGCTTTTCTATTCCCTTAATTGTTCCTTGAGAAGAGTAGAAACTAGCCCGTTTTATAGAAAGAAGTGGCTGTTGCTAATGCAAAGAATGTGTAGGACATTTGACTTAGATTTGCAATTCCTACTCAACCCTCCCACCTGCAGCCCAGGAATTGCAAAATGCAACCAAAGCCATGTGCCTTTGGTGATCGGTCCTTAAGACTGCAGTAGATGGAGGTGTTAAAGTAAAGAAAACTTCAGTGAGTAAAATGAGATGTGAGATCCCCCACTTTGCAAAGTTGTAAATTGAGGGTTTCTCCTTTGAAAAATGAGGTACTCTTCAAAATGCCTGGGCTTCCGATCTTTAGATTAAAACAAAATATTTCCCCCCCTGGCAATATTCACATTTTCAAACCTAGAAATCTTTCTAAGAAGATCAGTATTAGTTTATTACATTTTTATCGGGGAATGATGGAGAAGTTGTGTAATAACCTGGTTTTGACCCTGATAAAGAGTTATTTGCATAAAATATTGATACAAGTATTGCGGAGAAGACGTGGGGGATTATCTGAGGAATTATTTTCTCTTCTTAGTAGGAAAATGAGGTCAAAATTCGTATGCAACTTGTTTCCCTGACACATTGGCTTCAACTTGCCTCCCTGTGCCATTTCAGAGTAGAAGCTTTGAAAAAAATTAGATCCAGAATTGCATAGGTGTGATATTTCATAAAAAAAAAAAATCAGAGTTGTCTGTGTAACATTTTTATAAGCATTCTAATACCTTCCCTTACAATTTTGCATTTCAAGGATGCCTTTCAGAAAGTGCTGCTTGAAATTGCTGGTTGAATATTTTAAAGCTTTAAACAAACACAGTTTGCCTAGAACCTTGGTTAGGGGGCTGGCAGAATGAGTAGAGGCTGCTTTCCAGAGATTTCTCTGAGTTGGTGATGCTCCCAAATGTGATGACCTCTTTAAAAGTCTCAAGTAGATAGTTCCAAAATGCAAAAGCAAAGTAATCACAGTTACAAATGTAGATAGATTTCTTACAACCATTTTCTAATGTATGCCTAGTCTCCATAATAATATACAAAGCAGTAGAGAGAAAAAACCCAAGTGAAGAAGAATATACTCAGATGACCATCTATATGAAGTTTTACAAAGATGCAGCAGAGCACTACATATTATTTATGGATGCATGCATGTGTAATAAAAGTACCAAAATGTTGGGCAGCGCCTGTGGCTCATTGAGTAGGGCGCCGGCCCCATATACTGAAGGTGACAGGTTCAAACCCGGCCTCAGCCGAACTGCAAAAAACAGAAAAATATCCAGGCATTGTGGCGGGCGCCTGTAGTCCCAGCTACTCGGGAGGCTGAGGCAAGAGAATCGCCTGGGCCAGGAGTTGGAGGTTGCTGTGAGCTGTGTAATGCCACAGCACTCTACCGAGGGCCATAAAGTGGGACTCTGTCTCTACAAAAAAAAAAAAAAAAAAGTACCAAAACATGCATGAAAATGACAATCTTCACATCTAGGGCCTCTGTAGACCATAGGAAGATGAAATTAGGAGAACACACAGGGGCCCCATTTGTACATTCCGATATTTTTGGTAAATGTTTTGAATTGTAACTTATGTGCAGAAAAGAGCACAAATTAAAAGCATGCCCATGTAACCAGTGCTATATCTGTAAAGTTTTGATTCCTCAACTGAATGGTAGATATTTGAGTATTCATTATATTATCTATGCTTTTTCTTTCTCTCTTTTTGTTTTTGAGACAGTCTCAAGCTGTGGAGTGCTGTGGCATCATAGCACACAGCAACCACAAACTCTTGGGCTTAAGAAATTTTCTTGCCTCAGCCTCCCAAGTAGCTGGAACTACAGGTGCCCGCCAGAACACCCGGCTATTTTTTGGTTGTAATTGTCATTGTTGTTTGGCAGGCCCGGGCTGGATTCAAACCCTCCAGCCCGGGTGTATGTGACTGGTACCCTAGCCGCTGAGCTACAGGCACTGAGCCTATCTATGCTTTTTCTATGCTGGAAATCTTTAAAGGTTTTTTGCTTAACTCTATGAGGGACCCAAGTGGTTAGACTGCCAGACCTTGCAATTCCCTTTCATTTATAAAAACCTGTGCAAATCCAGTCAAAAATAGAATATTGGGGGAAAAATAGTTAAAAATGGTACCTGCTGCAAATTGCAATGACATTTGCCATTTTAAATTGTTTGAATATACATTATCATATCAAAATGCAAAAAATTGTATTGACTTGGAGTCAATACATTTGAATCAACTGGGAATTTAATGTATATGGGAGCAACTCTTCCCTTTTTCATCCTCAGCCACCTTCTAGCTCAATTCTGAATTTCCGCAAAACTTGATGGGGGTTCTGTTGCCTGTTACCAGACAATCTTTTGTTTCCGTCCACTGATAGAAAGGACAACCAGATTGGGAAAAGAAACCTGGGCTGAAGGTTGTTTTAGTTTGGGTGCTGGCAGTTGATGCCCTCTGCTGGTGGAAGCTCAACTTGTAGAAAACCAGTCGCTGCGTTCTTTGGTGTCATCAACCTAGGCCATTCTCAATTTATAAACTGAGTGTGCCTGTTGAAATTCATTGTTTAAAGCTCAACTGTTTAGGCCGGGCGTGGTGGCGCACGTCTGTAATCCCAGCGCTGTGGGAGGCCGAGGCGGGTGGATTTCCAGTGCTCACGGTTCGAGACCAGCATGAGTGAGCCAGAGAAGACCCCGTCTCTACCACCAGGAAAGAACACCGCCGGGCGTTGTGGCGAGCGCCTGTAATCCCAGCTACTTGGGAGGCAACCGGCCCGCGCATCGTTACAAGGAAGGACAATGGAAACAAACAAACAAACAAACAAACAAAAAAAACCGAGGAAACTGAAGAAAAGTAAAAGCCAGCTGAAAATAAAAGCAAAAAAAAAAAAAAAAGAAAGCTCAACTGTTTAACATTATGGTCGATAGCCCAGAATTACCCCCCAAATCAATAAAGAAATTAAAACCTACTCATGAGAATACTATGTTAACCAGTTTGATGAAAATATTTCAGATTGTATATGAAACCAGCACATTGTACCCCATGATTGCATTAATTTACACAGCTATGAGTTAATAAAAAAAGAAACAAAAAAAAAGAATCATGGGATGTAAGAAGCTTGGTGGAAACTGACAAAAAAAAAAAAAAAAAAAAAAAAACCTACTCATGCCTCTATGGGAAATGCAACTAATTTGGATCAAGGGTTCACTAAGTGTCTCCTATGTGTAAGGTATTATGAAGATAAAACTGTGATTCAGAAAGAGTCTTAGCCTCTAATAAAGTTATTTATCTTGTAGGGGGCAATGATACATTAGCATGAGTGACTATAAGAGGCTATCTGAAGTGCCATTTAGACAGGCACACACAGGGAACAGTGAAGACTGAAAAGAGGAAGAAAATACCGCATCTGGGAAGAAGGAACCAGGGAAAAAGCTTTATGAAAGCACTTGAATTTCAGATGAACAACGACAGTAAAAGCGTAGAACGTTTGAAGGAGAAGAAACAACAGAAGCAAAGGCATGGAAGCAGGAAACCGTGGGCGGTGGTCTAGAAATGTTAAACAATCCCTCTTGTTGGGCCTCAGAGTATGAGGGAGGATCCAGATATGTAACTTGAAGGTCCCGGGCTATCCTTGAAGGCAGGAACAGGGACATTTTGTTGCAACTGCCTGGAGCTGACTCCTCTAGTTCAGGGAGGGAAGGGTGAGAAGTAAAGATAGGGATTCCAGTGGGTTGAAGGCTGTGAGTTGCTGAGAAAGGATGCTGGGATCTAGAAGAGGTTTGTGGATTTGGAAAACAAGCTCTGGGCGAGGGCTACGAAATGAGCAGGAGATAGGGAACAAAAGCCCCCCACTTTCCCCTGTTCTGCACCCCTTCCCTATTCTTTCCCCCCTCCCACCTCTGGCCAGCCCAAGCAAGAGACTGGCCCTGAAAAAGCAAGAGGGTGAAATGGAGAAACTTCGGTGGTGTTAGGACTGGCCAAGGAGGATAGGGGTCTCTTTCTTTTCTTTCTTCCCCTTGATACTTTTACTGCCCTGGGGGATCGTGGGGGTCTTGCTGGGGTGGGGAGAGAAAGGAAATGCTACCTTAGCTGAGAAAAACAAGTTGGTCTTTGTCACTGCTGCCTTGGCAGGCCCTGGACTATCCTCCAGCAATGCAGCTAAGGTGGCAGTTCCTAGGTGGCAGGCACATGTGTTTGTTTTTTTTTTATCGCCCTCAGTAGAGTGCCGTGGCATCACACAGCTCACAGCAACCTCCAACTCCTGGGCTTAGGCGATTCTCTTGCCTCAGCCTCCCGAGTAGCTGGGACTACAGGTGCCCATCACAACATCTGGCTAGTTTTTGTTGCAGTTTGGCCGGGGCGGGTTTGAACCCACCACCCTCGGCATATGGGGCCAGCGCCTTACCGACTGAGCCACAGGTGCCGCCCCAGGCACATGTGGTTAATCACACATACATCAAGGAGACTGTCTGCCTCTTTCTTCTACTTCAGTGGAGGGAAATGTACTGCTATTTGTGACATTCCCTGTATAGGAGGAGGGAGCAATTGCCTATCACCAAAGAGGCTAAGGAGGCATGAGTTTCAAACTCAATTTGTAGCAGTAAGAATAACAATAAAGGCTCAGTGCCCGTAGCTCAGGGAGTAGGGCGCTGGCCACGTACACCAGGGCTGGCAGGTTCGGGCCTGCTAAAACAACAATGACAACTGCAACCAAAAACTAGCCGGGCGTTGTGGTGGGCACCTATAGTGCCAGCTACTCGAGAGGCTGAGGCAAGAGAATCACTGAAGCCCAAGAGTTTGAGGTTGCTGTGAGCTGTGACGCCAGGGCACTCTACCCAGGGGGACAGCTTGAGACTCTGTCTCAAAAAAAAAAAAAAAGAAGACATATCAAAACACAAGGAGTGCAGATCCAGCCCTGAGGTTGAGCCAACCTGAGTTTGTCTTTTCTCTGCCACTTACTAGCTCAAGCATAGTACTTGACTCAGAGTGAAAACTTAGTAAACATAGAACAAAAACTAATCAACCAATCAATTATTAGTAATTAATATTAATAAATATCACTATACATGCGCAATCCTATGAAGCAGGTGCTATTATTATCCTTATCTTCTAAGTGAGGAATTGGATACTTTGAGAAACTAAGAAATTTGTACAAGTTTACACAGCTGCTAAGTGGCAAAACCTGATTTCAAAAGCCAGTTGGCAGAACAGAGTGTCTCTTAGGTATGACAAAAAAGTTCTAGAAATGGAAAATAGTGCTCACTGTGCAACATTTTGAATATATTTAATGCCTTGAATTATATACTTGAAAATGGTTAAAATGGTAAATTTTATGTTATGTATCCTTTATAACACCCCCCCCCACACACACACACACATACAAACTAAAACCCAGCTGACAGACACTGGGACTTTAAGCACTGTGTTCTACTTGTGACCTATCAGTGAACATTAATCAAGTTGTCTATTGTTCATAAGCCTCTCCAATGTCATAGAACAAAAACTAGATTTGCAGTCAAAAGACCTCTCTTCAAATACCACATCTGCTTCGGACTAATTGTGTTATCAGGAGTGGCTGAGACTTGTCTGGGTTTTCTCAGGCTAAAAGGGGAACAAGTCCCTCTGCAGGGTTTCACATCAATTGCTGACACAAGGGTCCCCATTATGTTGCTGGTTGACCTTGGGGAGAGAGGGCCCAGGCAGCTTTGACTCCTGACCAAAGGGGCATGTAAGCTCTGGGCCAGTTTACCCATTCTTCATTATTCCTTCCACCAAAGTGAAATGTGGCAGCTACTGGGTGTGGACTTCTAAAAGGAAGCGAGACAGCTACTGATAGGGGAACTTGAGGAGGGCCCCCTCGGAAAAGGGAAGGAAGATGAGCTCATATTGAGATAAACCGTTTGCAGGGGGTTTAAACTAGATAGAGCCTGTGTTTTCATATTTCTTGAAAAAGAGATCCACACTACAAACAATCCTACTAGCAACTTTTCCTGCAAAAGTGATCACTCTTTTACCCAAGCTTCTCTGGGGGGAAAAAAAGCTGCAAATCCCTGTTACCTTCTTTGATCCCTCTGCGACTTTCCACGGTACTCGATGGACAGAAGTACTTGATCATAGCTGAATCTCCAAAGATGCCGTGCCATTGGTAAGAGAAGAAACATGAGGACATTCATTCCCTTCCTATTCTCCAGATCACTTCTGCTCCTGCCTCAATTTCCCTAAAGCTGTCACTACGTTTTTTTCAGAAATGGAGACATATGACTAGCGGATGCTGCCCTCTGCTGGCACGCAGGCCTCATCAGAGGTTGCACAGCCAGACTCAGCTTCTCCAAGACGTTTTTTTGTGTTAATAGTTTGGAGCACATAACATGTTTCTGATCAAAACGATTCAGGCTCCCAGGCTGCCCACCCAAGTACATTTATCCTGAGAGGAAAGCTTGCCTGGTACAGCCGAGAGAGGTACAGAATGCCGGTTATTTTCTTCTTCCCGGCCCTATAAACTAGGCTTAGTCTGTCCAGAGAAATACAAGGGTGGAACAAGTCCGCTGGGGCAGTGAAGGCACCTACGTCAGTGATTTCCAACGGGTGTGCCGCGGCACATGCGTATGCCTTAAGAAGATCTCAAGTGTGCTGCGAAAAGTTTAGAGATCATTAATCAAATTAATTTCTAAAGCAGTTCAAAGCACAGTAAGTATATTCATTTTTTTACTGTTTTTTTTTTTTGCACTTTTTTTTTGGTTTGTTTAGCAGGCCTGGGCCAGGTTTGAACCTGCCATACCTGGTACACAGGGTCAGTGCTCTAACCATTGAGCCTTGGCACCCGCTCTTTATTTTTTTTTTAATCAACATAATTTAAGTTTGCTGAGGAAGTTTAACTGCAAGTTCAAGTGTGCTGTGAGATTAAAAAGGTTGAACAACACCTATGCCCTCGCCGCGTCTCTTTCAGCTTCACTTCAGGTGTGATATTTCCACTACCCTTGGTTCTCTGAGCCCCAGTTGGCACGGCACATTGGTTCCTGATGAGCCCCTCTGTCTCCTTCTGCTGCCGTGCCCTGCTATAGCCATGCCCCTCCATCTGGGTCTCAGCAAGCTCTCAAATGTCATTCTATTACTGTCCTGACACCCTCATACCTACACCTTCTGCCCATCCTCCTGGACTTTGCTAACCAGGTCCCCAAGGCCGGGGATGCTGAAGACCTCCTAATAACCCCTCAGAAAATGATGCTTAAACTCTGGGCCCTGTGCCTCAGTGATAGGCAAGGAAGCTGTGAGACTATTCTCACAGTCATCTTCACCTGTCCCCTTTGTTGCTGCCCCCTAAGAGATTAACCAAAAGGCCAGGCACAGTGGCTCATGCCTGTAATTCCAGCACTCTCAGAGACTGAGGTGGGTGGATTGCCTGAGCTCAGGACTTTGAAACCAGCCTGAGACAGAGTGAGACTCCATGTCTAAAAATAGCCAGGTGGTGGGCAGGCACCTGTAGTCCAGCTACTTGGGAGACTGAGTCAAGAGAATCACTTAAGCCCAAGAGTTTGAGGTTGCTGTGAGCTGTGATGCTACGGCTCTCCATCCAGTGTGACAGAGTGAGACTGTCTCAAAACAAAAATAAATAAATAAATAAAAGAAAATATTAACAAGGGAAACCACTAGATTCAGATGCTCAGATACAATTTTAACTGGAAACATTAGGTTCTGAGGGAATACTGAATAAATCACACTCTTTGTACCCTAGCTAAGACCCCTTTTGCAAACCAGAATATGTTGAAATTATGCTGGAATGATGTGAGTGATGCTGGAATTTTTCAGATTCCCAAACTGCCTTATGAAACATTCCATGCCTCTACTTGCCAGGTTAAAACCAAACCCACAGGAAACTAGGTTCCTTTTGCCCGTGAAATGAATCAGCAGGCCATTTCTTCAGTCTCAAGGGGATCAATGAACAGACTGTCTGCCAGAGTGACCATAACATTTTACATTCCTGTGAGTAATGTATGAATGGTCCAGTTTCTCGATGTCTTCATCAGTTTTGGAGCGGCCACTATTTTTTATTTTGGCTATTCTGATAGCCATGTAGTGATCTTGTGGTGGCAAATTGCATTTCTCTGATCTGATAATTAACATTGTTGAATATTTTTTCAGGTGTTTATTCCCCATCTGTGTACGTTTTTTTTTTTTTTTGAGACAGAGTCTCACTACGTCACCCTCGGTAGAGTGCTGTGACGTCACAGTTCACGGCAACCTCCGACTCTTGGGCTTAAGTGATTCTCTTGCCTCAATCTCCCAAGTAGCTGGGACTACAGGTACCCACCACAATGCCTGGCTATTTTTTTGTTGCAGTTGTCATTGTTGTTTGACAGGTCTGGGGCAGGTTCGAACCTGCCAGCCCTGGTGTATGTGGCCAGCCCTCTAGCTGCTGAGCTACAGGTGCCGAGCCCATCCATGTACTTTCAAACTCCTGGCCTTGAGCAATCTTCCTGGCCTCTTGAGTTGCTGGGATTACAGGCATGAGCCACTGCTCCCTGGGGTCCATCTGGATATTCTCTTCAGAGAAGTTTCTGTGCATTATCTTGCCCATTTACTAATTGGATTTATTTAATGTTGAGTTTTGTAAGTTTTTTAAATGTTTTTTAGATATGAGTACTTTGTCAGATATGTGGCTTGTACATATTTTCTCCTAACCCATAGTTTGTCTTTTCATTCGTTGCATATGGGCTTTCACAGAGAAAAAGTTTCACATTTTGATGAAGTTCAAGTTATCTATTTTTCCTTTTATAGACCATTCTTTTGGGGCTACATCTTAAAAACTCGGCCTAGCCCTAGACCCCAGAGATTTTCTCCCCTGTTTTTTCCTTGAAATTTTATAGTTTTTTTTTTCTTTTTGTAATTTCAGGTTAATTCCAGGGTACAACGAATTAGCTTACAGTGTTTGCATCTGTTAGGTAAAGTCCCTGTTGTAGTTGTGTCCCACCCCCAGGAGGTCTGCCATATACCCCCCACATTGTACCCATTAGATGGGAGCACACCAATCCAATCTCCATCCCTCCTCTCCTTTCTCCCCTCCTTCCCTCCCCCTTCCACTTTCTTGAATTGAATTGAGTTCTAGAAGTTTGTTTTTTGTTTTTTGTTTTTTTTTCCTGAGACAGAGTCTCACTATGTTGCCCTCAGTAGAGTGCCATAGCATCACAGCTCACAGCAACCTCCAACTCTTGGGTTTAAACGATGCTCCTGCCTCAGCCTCCCAAGTAGCTGGGACTACAGGCGCCTGCCACAACACTCAGCTATTTTTTGTTGCAGTTGTCATTGTTGTTTAGCTGGCCCGGGCTGGGTTTGAACCTGCCTGCTTCGGTGCATGTGGCCAGCGCCCTACCCACTGAGCATGGGCACCAAGCCCTGAAAGTTTACGGTTTAACATTTTACATTTATGTCTGTGGTCCATCTGGACTTAGTTTTTGTATAGGTTTCAGACTTAGATTGAGAATGATTTTTTTTTTTGTTAAGCCATTGGGTGTCCAGTTGCTCCAGTACCGTTCGTTGAATGTGTTATCCTGCCTTCACTGAATTGTTTCTTGTACCTTTGTCAAAATCACATATTTTTGTGATCCTATTTCTGGGTTCTCTATTCTGTTCCTTTGATCTCTATTCTGATCCAGTGATCCATGTATTTCTCCCTCCACCAGTATCACACCGTCTTGATTAAAGTGTTTCCCTTCACTTTGTTCTCCTTCAAGATTATTTTAGCTATTTTATGGCCTGTGTTATTCCACATAAATTTTAGAATAAGCTTGTCTATGTTTACAAAACCTTTGCTGGGATTTTGATAAAGATTTCCTTAAATCTATCGATCAACTTGGGGAGAATTGATATCTTTACTATGCTGAATCTTCCACTTTTTAAACATAGCATATCTCTGCTGCATTTATTTAGATCTTCAATTTCTTTTATCAGTGTTTTGTAATTTTAGGCATATGAATGATGTACATGTTTTGTTAAGTGTATGCCTAAATATTTCCTTTTCTTTGGAGTGATTGTAAATAGTGTTGCGTTTTTAATTTTAGTTTCTGATTTACTGTTGGTACATAGAAATGTTGATTTTTGTATGTTGCTATCATACCCTGCAACCTTACTGAACTCACTATTTAGTTCTAGGGTTTTTTGAGGGGGGAAGATTCCTTGATATTTTCTACATAAAAAATTATGTACTTGGAAAATGGAAATAAAACTACTACTTCTTTTCTGATGTGTATGCCCTTTAATGTCTGTTTCCTACCTTAATGCAGTAGGTAGAATTTCTAGTATCATGTTGAATAAGAGTAGTGAAAGAGGACATCCCTGTGTTGTTCCTGACGTTAGGAGGAAAGTATTCCATCTTTCACCGTTAAGTATAGTGTTAGTTATTTAACCAATTGTGACATTTTCTCTCCATTCCCAACTTGCTGAGATTTTTTATTATAAATAATTCTTGCATTTTATCAAATGCTTTTCTCGTATCAATCAATATGATCATATAATTTTTTTTCTTTTTTTGCAGTTTTGACCGGGTCTGGTGCCCTACTCCTTGAGCCACAGGCACCGCCCCCATATAATTTTTCTTCTTCAGCCTATTGGTACGATGGATTACATGGATTGGTTTTTGAATGGTCAACCCCTCCCCCTTGCATACTTGAAATAAATCCCACTTGGATATTCTGTATAATTCTTTTTATACATTGTTGAATTTGATTTGCCATTTTTTGAGGATTTTTGTGTCTAAGTTCATTAACAATTTTGATATGTAGTTTCCTTTTTTTTGTACTTTTTCTATTTTTCGTATCAGAGTAACACTGGCTTCATTAAATGACTTGGAAAGTATTCTCTGATCTTTTGTTTCTAGATTAGTATTCTTCCTTAAGCGTTTGGTAGAATTCTCTAGCTGAACTATCTCAACCTGAAGAACTTTTTCAGGAGTTTTCTAATTATAAATTCAATTTGTTTAGTGTGTATAGGGCTACTCACGTTCTTTATTTCATTTTGGTAGAGCTTTGATAGTTTGCGTGTTTTAAGGAATTGGCCCAGTCCTTCTAGATTGTCAGATTTATGAGAATAAAGTTGTTCAAACTATTCCCATATGGTAAGAGCCCCTATTCCATTTCTTTCTTTCTTTCTTCCTTTTTTTTTTGTTTTTTTTTTTTAGCGACAACTCTCACTTTATCACCCTCAGTAGACTGCTGTGACATCATAGCTCACAGCAACCTCCAACTCCCGGGCTTGGGCAATTCTCTTGCCTCAGCCTCCAGAGTAGCTGGGACTGCAGGTGCCCTCCACAATACCTGGCTATTTTTTGTTGCAGTTTGGCTGGGGCAGCCAGGTTCGAACCTGCCACCCTTGGTATATGGGGCGGGTGCACTACCCACTGAGCCACTGGCACTGCCCCCCCATTCCATTTCTGATGTTAGTGATTCGTATCTTCTTTTTTTGACAGTGTTGCTAGATGTTTATCGATTTTATTGTATTTTTCCAAATAATCTACTTTTTTTCCATTGATTTTTTTTTTTTTCTGATAGAGTCTCACTCTCACCCTAGGTAGAGTGCCATGGCATCATGGCTCAGAGCAACCTCCAACTCCTGGTCTCAAATGATCCTCTTGTCTTAGCCTCCCAAGTAGCTGTGACTACAGGCGCCCACCTCAACACCTGGCTAATTTTTAGAGACTGTGCCTTGATCTTGCTCAGGCTGTTCTTGAACTCCTAACCTCCAGCAATCTACCTGTCTTGGCCTCCCAGAGTGCTAGGATTACAGGTGTGAGCCACCGCACCTGGCCTGTTTCATTGATTTTTGTCTGTTGTTTTCCTGTTTTGAATTTATCAATTTCTGTTCTTTATTTTTGTCCTTATGCTTGCTTTGGAAGTTTATTTTACTCTTCCTTTTTTAGTTTTAGTTTTTTTTTTCTTTTTTGAGACAGAGTCTGACTCTGTTGCCCAGGTTAGAGTGCCATGACATCAGCCTAGCTCACAGCAACCTCGAACTCCCAGGCCCAAGCAATCCTTCTGCCTCAGCTTCCCAAGTAACTGGGACTACTGGTACTTGCAGGGACATCCAGCTAGGTTTTTTATTTTTAGTACAGACAGGGTCTCACTCTTACCCAGACTGGTCTTGAACTCCTGAGTTTAAGCAATCCTCCTGCCTCAGCCTCCCAGAGTGCTAGGATTACAGGTGTGAGCCACTGCGCCTGCCCTCTAGTTTTTTGATGTAGGAATTGCCATCTCTAATGTAAGCATTAGTGCTATAAATTTCTCATTCAGCACTGCATTACCTGCATCTCACATATTTTAATACGTTGTACTTTTGTTTCCATTCTGTGTATTTATTTTCTGTGAGATTTACTCTTTACCCTATACATTACTTCGAAGTGTTTTCTTTAATTTCTCCATGTTTAGAGATTTTCCCATTGTCTTTCTGCCACAGCTTTATATTTTTATTTCATTATTATGAGGGAACACACTATATCTAATTTCAATTCTTTTTGATATGTTGAGATTTGTTTTATGGCCCAGGTTATAGTGTGTCTTGGTGAATATTCCACGCATACTTAAAAAATGTATATTCTGCTATTGTTGGGGTAGGTAAGTGTCCATTTTGTATAGATCAATTTGATACAATTGGTTGATTTTGCTGTTCAGCTCTTCTCCCATATCCTCGATGAGTTTATGCCTATTAGAACTGTCAGTTTCTGAGAGAGGGTGTCAAAGTCCCCAACTGTAATTGTTGACTTACCTATTTCTCCTTTCAACACCATCAGCTTTGCCTCGTGTATATTAAAACTCAGTTGTTTGATTTGTATCAAACAACTTGTACATTACAATTTGTACATTATGATGTTTTCCTGACAGTTTGATCCTGTTACATTACTGTAATATCCCCATGTCTTTAGTAATTACTTTATGCTCAGCTCAGAAGTCTACTTTATCTTATATTGATACAGCAAGTATTGTTGATGATTTTCTTTTTCTTGAGAAAGAGTCTCATTCTGTTGCCCAGGCTAGAATGCCATGGCATCAGTCTAACTCACAGAAACCTCAAGGATTTGGACTCAAATGATCCTCCTTCCTCAGCCTCCCCAGTAGCTGGGACTACAGGTGCCTGCCACAGAACTCCACTAATTTTTCTATTTTTATCGTAGAGACAAGGGCTTCACTCTTTCTCAGGCTGGTCTTGAACTCCTGAGCTCAGGTGTAGAGGACTGAATACCATACTTGCAAAGGACAGTTACTGATTCTTGTCACATTAAAAGGAAACGCTGAGAACAGGACAGTCTCCTGGCAAGCCTAGAGACATTTCCTGACTTGGGGGCAATCCCCCAAGTAACTCAGTGTTCCGGAATGAGATAAGGTCGGTCACTCACTAGTAAGCGTGTGTTAAACATTGATACTTAGTAGTTCTTCATGAGGGTTGTGGGGAAAGAACACATGAGGAGAGCATGTGGCAATCCTTACCCAGGCAGCCCTCATATGTAATTACCTAAACTCTCCACACCTGTTGTGTACAACCTTAATAACTAGCCATCGCGGAGGGGGCGCGGGGCTACCCTGCAACTAAGTTTAGCCCGCCTCTGGCAAGCTTGTACTTCTAATCTGTGCCACGCCTGGTTCCTTCCTGCGGCAACCGAGACCAGGCCATAGGGGTCCCGACACTCAAGCAATCCTCCCACTTTGGTCTCCCAGAGTGCTAGATTATAGGAGTGAGCCACCATACCTGGCCCCCATGTTGTTGATTTTTATTAATGTTTTCATGGTATATCTTTTGTTCTTTCCTTTTACTTTCAACCTACTTATATTATTGACTTTGAAGTGAGTTTCCTATAATCGGTAAATAGTTGAGTCATATTTTTAAATTTGTTCTGACAGTTTCTGTACTTTTTCTTTTCCCATTCTCAGAGAGTGCAGTGGGAAGATCATAGCTCACTACAGCCTCAAATTCCTGGGCTCAAGTGAAGTGATCCTTCTAGCTAAGCTTCCAAGTTAGGAGTACAGGCCCTTGCCACCATGCCTAGCTAGTTTTTAATTTCTTTTTGTACAGCCTAGGTATTGCTATGTTGTCCAGGCTGGCTGGTCTCAAACTCCTGGCCTCAAGCAATCCTCCCACCTTGACCTTCCAAAGTGCTAGGATTACAGGCGTGAGCCACTGCACCCTGCCTCTGTCTTTGAATTAGCATATTTAGACCTTTTACATTTAAGGTAATAACTGATATGCTAGTAATTAAGTCTCTGATTTTATTATTTGTTTTCTGTTTCCTCTGGTTCTCATTTCCCTGTTTACTTTTTCTTACCTTTCTGGTGGTTACCTTGATATGTTTTAGGACTTCATCTTGAATTATTTCTAGTGATTTTTTTTTTTTTTTTTTGAGACAGAGCCTCAAGCTGTCGCCCTGGGTAGAGTGCTGTGGCATCACAGCTCACAGCAACCTCCAACTCCTGGGCTCAAGCAATTCTCTTGCCTCAGCCTCCCAAGTAGCTGGGACTACAGG
>CAUYRH010101493.1:0-21252 GCA_963574655.1 Perodicticus potto | reverse complement strand
TGTCTTCTGTTCCCTCTCTCTCTTCACTTCTCCTCTCCTCTCCCCCTGTCCCCCGTGTGTCTTCTCTCTCTCTCTCTCTCTTTCTCTCTCTCCCCTCCTCCTTAATGCTGCTCTGCAGCTTCCCCACCAATAAAGACCTTTCATAAAAAAAAAAAAAAAAAAAACAGAAAGGGTATTCATGTTGAAGGCAACCTCAAAACTATGGAATTGTCTCTGGTTCATCACTACTTGGAGAACAGTAATAAGACCTCCTATTGACTCAGAGACCAGGACCTCATGCTCCCTCCTCAAGACCAATGATCTTGGGGGGTTAGAGTATGTGATATCTAAGGTACTTGCAGCTCTAAAGAGATTAAAAACCTAAGACAAATTCAAAGTTCTGATTGGAAAGGCTGTTTGAAGCAGGAAAAATTGTTTGGGCTAGGTTGTTTCCAAGTTTTTAAGTTTGTGGCACAATAGTTAAACTGGGAGGACAATCAATAATCCCAATTTAGCTTTCAAGTATAACACAAATTGAAAGCAGGCCAGGTAGTACAGAAGCAGACGTACAGGCTGCAGCAGCCACATTTCTTAAAAAATAACATCTCTTGCTTTCCATTATAGTACTTTGCAGAAGGCAAGGTATCAAGGAAAATAACTAGAAGTTCTAATGTAGCTTAAAATCATAAAGAGTCTGAAACTTAGAGATAGAGAAAAGATGCTGAGCTAACTACTTTTAAGTTTACCAGAATGGAAATACTGGAAGTATTTCAATAGTTCTCAGATCAATTTTCTCAAAAAGGGGGGGGCATGTCAAAGGGCTACCTTTCTCTTACAGTGGATACCGTCTTTGACATGACTGCATTTAGAGGCAGGTTCAGCCACAATGGAAGAGGTTTTGATTGGTCGATCTATAGGGAGTTCCAAGAACACCTTGAACTAGTACTGATGTCCTTTTATGCTCAAACTATAAATCTCTTTATGTAAAAATCACTGCAAAAGCCATCTGACATTTATTCAGTGTTTTTCCATGTGTCACACTGCTAAATGCATTATGTGCATCATTTCATTTAATCTCCCCCAAACCCTATGACGCAGTTACTACTATAATTATCCCCACTTGTCATAGCCAAAAAAACTGGGACACCGAGAGGTTAAAACACTGGCCCAAGGTTATAAAGGCAATAAATGGAGAGAAACTCAAAATCTTACTGGTGGGCTTATTAAACCATGCCCTTGGTCTACATGCTCATTAATGTGCCCATGGAAATCTGAATTTGGGATCTCCCAGGTGTGCAGAATGACCATTAATCTGCCCCAGCTGTTTCAGAGGAGATACTCCCGCACAGTGTAGTCCACTGCATCTATTTATGCAACTAACTGTTGGATGGCATACATAGCAATCCTAACACTCTCTGCATTTTGGTTTGCAGTTATTAGAGTCCACTGTGTACATCCTATTAGAAATTCTTCAAGACAAGATGCGTAATTCATCTGTGTACCCATCCACACTGCCTTACCACTGTCTTGCCCATTTTACACACTCACTGAGTGTACCCCAGTGAATGGAATGAGTGACAGAGCCCACGGAGGGACAGCTGGTTCATGGTTCACACAACCATATATTCTAGGAAATGTCTATGCTACCATGAAGTCCATGTGACACCAGCACATCATGGGGGAATTTCCATAATGTGTGTTTTTTTAAATCTTCTGCCTCTTTTTTATTCTGCCTGCTTTAGGGAACTTGAAGAAAGAAATTTAAAAAAAAATCTAGGAGAGAGAAATCTATCAGTTTCAACAGCACATCTATTTAGTAAATGACCAGAGAAGGAAGGAAGTACTCAAAGTGCTAGGAAACAAAGGGCACGGATTTATCTTTTGTCAATAGAAAACCAACTCAGAAGATTAAATTTATGGAAGAAAATACATATGATAGGCAACAACATGTAGTTATCGTAAGTGTAACATATTTCATAATCCCACTTTTAATGCCCCTCTCAAAAGAATGGCTACCCAGAAAGTGACCAAATTCAGTGGCTACATGGAATTTTCCTCTCCTCTTTCCTTCTTTCCTCACTGGCCTTTACAGACCAACTAACTTTCCCTGGTACCAACTTTCAACCATAGGCAGTATATATCCTTGTCCAAAAGCAAAGCAAGCTGGTGGGTTGGGTGATAGAGAAAGGAGAAAAGGGAATAAGCAATGCTTCCCTTCTCCTGCCTGTTCCTACCACCCTACTGACCAACCATCCTCTTTCCAACCGTTAGCTTACCTATTAGCTGTAGCTTCCTTCTCCACACCCAATATCCCACTGCTTTTCCCTTAAGCCCTGGCCTCAACTTTCAAGGCCTTCCTTTGAAATGTAAATGAGTCTTCCTGTAAAGCAACTAATGCCTCTTATTTTAAAGACCTGGGGCCTAAATGGAATGAAGAAATGTAATGGAAAGCAGAAGCAAAAAGTAAATCTTTTTGCATTATGAATGCTTCCTAGCTGCTGTGGTTAGAATGAAAACTCATAAGAATTCAACACCAAGTATTGGCGGGAATGTGGAGCAACTAGAGTTTGCTCACATGGCTGGTGGGAGTATAAATTGGGACAAGCACTTGGACAACTCTTTGATAATATCTATTAAAGCCACACATACATAACGTCCTACAACCCACTGTCTTCAACTGCATTCGGGCCCCAATTCTTCCCTTCACCCTCTAGTCACAGGCTTAGTCCATGCAACTCTGCAGTTTCTCCTACCTCCACAGAAGAAATGCATTTCCCTGTCCCTTGGCTTCAGACCCAGCTATGGAATCTGCTTTGGCCAATGGACTGTTAACAGATGTGTATTTGCATATTCTGTTATGCTCTCTTTGCTTCAACCATCTCTTTAAGGACAACATGCCCTGGGTAGCCCACAGGTCCCAGGAGGAGGAGAACAGCTTAGCTTACCAATGACCTGCGTCTGTGGTATATCCCTGTAGTAGAACACCACACAACAATAAAGAAGAGCAAACTACTGCTGCCCTTGACCATGTCAATGAACCTCACAAACACAATATTAAACTAAAGAAGCCTAAGACAAAACTGTCAGCACCTTGAGATTCCATTTATATGAAGTCCATAAATAGATAAAGCTAGTCTGCTTTTGATAGGAATTACCTTTATACTAAATACTATAAAATATAAGGAATTCTTAGAACTGAGAAGGGACACAGCCAACTCCTGGTGTGGTTTCCTGCTGTGGTGTTCACTGCTCAAAACCAGCACGTAGTGGGAGAGTCTGGACTCTGCAGGGCCTAGCAGCCGGTCATGAGTCTGGAGAGAAGAGACCAAAACCAAAACCAAAAACCAAACCCCCTTAGAAACGTAATATGTGGTGCTGAGAACAGACGGGGAAGATGGCCTGGTGGGCAAGCCTGAGAAGCCCAAATTGTCTCTGTAGTGAAAAAAGTACTGGGATTTCCAGACAGGTTTAACTCATTACCTGCTAGTGAATTAGAGATGGCCCTTTGTATCAGTGTGATGGTCAAGGGTGAGGAGTTTTCGTGGTTTTTTTTCAGTACTATTTACTCTGCACATAGCTAATGCATCCTCTGAGTTTCGCTCATGCTCCCCTGTTCCAGAAACTTCTGCCATGCAGCCCCTGCCATGCAGCCCCATGCCTCCCATCTATGTTCTCCACACCCAGCGAGTAGGTAGGTATCTATTTTCAGTACTCACACAGTACCCTGGGCACATCTTCAATGACACATTCACCACACTGGACTGTCACTGGTGTGCTCTTATTCTCCACTGGACTACAGGCCCCTTGAGTCTAAAGGCCATCACTTGAATTAATTCTTGGCACCAGCTTCACAAGAACATTGTGAAATAACTGCTGTTCCCCATACCTAACATGTTGTTCCTGCCTCTCCATTTAACTCAAATCCTAACTCTGGTGTTTTCTACTACATAGGATCCTCCTTGATTTCTGGTGCTACGTAGACCTTCCCTTTCTCCGAAACCCTGTGACCTTAAGAGTTAATTGTCAGTATCCTCCATTACTCCCTAACAATTTCATACTTACTCAATCTTCCCAATTAACTTTTAATTACCGGCTCAACGCCCATAGCATAATGGTTACAGCGCCAGCCACATACACCGAGGCAGGCAGGTTCAAACCTGGCCCAGGCCATCTAAACTACAATGACAACTGCAACTAAAAATAGCCGAGGGTTGTGGCGGGCACCTGTAATCTCAGCTACTTGGGAGGCTGAGGAAAGAGAATCACTTACACCCAAGAATATCAAGTTGCTATGAGCTGTGAGGCCACAGCATTCTACCGAGGTTGACACAGTGAAACTCTGTCTCAAAAAAAAAAAAAAAACTTTTAATTACCAATGTCAATATTAATATTTTTTTCCTAGCTATTGCTGTATATTCATAGATATGTTTAGATACCTAGCTAGCTAGCTATTTAACCTACTGAGGTTAGAGTACATATGAACCCCATAACCTGAATTGTATTCCTCAACAATAGGATGTGGAAATCTTTCCAAGTAAACGCTTTTCATAATAACCATTCACCAGTCTTTACCAGTGAGCCTTTAGGTCTTTTCCAATATTACTCTATTACAAGCCAAAACTGAAATCAATATCCTCGTACATGAATCATTTCAGCCTTGTATAATTATATCCTTAGAATTCCTCCCCTGAGATGTTATTGCCAAGTCAAAGAGTTGTATTTTTCATGTTCACTCCTTAGACCACGGTCCAAAAACACAGTATCAGCTCAGAGGCCCCAAATCCTCTTCCAAGAACCCCTCCCTTGCCATGTCTCACTCTTTTAGAACGATCCAATTTGGGGGAGAGGGGCTTCTAAGAGAACAAAACTACCTGGCATCTTGCGGTCTTCTATCTTTGCCTTAAGAGTGTGTCTATTTGTCCGTGCATGTGTGTGCGTGCATGCTTGTGGGTGGGGGCAGTGTAGGTGAAACTATTGAAAGGTCGTGTCAGTCAGAATTCTTCCTTCCCTGTGTCCACCACAAGTAAACGTTTCATATCACCCTTAAAACTCAAAAAACACAGGCGAAGAAGCCAATCTCCCATTAATCAAAGAAATGCAAACAAAATAAGTTTTTCAGCTTAGTTTTTATTGTAATTTTCGGGTAATGACAAAGAATAATATTCTCTGCCAATACAAGTATAGGAGAAAAACACCTCTGCACATTTTTCTGTTCTCTTTCCTAACTGCATTAGGAATTAGTATAATTTCATCCAACAGGGATGATAGCAGACACTCATGTATTGATACCAATTTTAATAGCTATATTTCTAGTATCTCACTCATTAAGCATGAAGAGGTTTTCAGTTGAGCATTATATTTTTATTTCTATTTTACTTACAGTTCTATCATGAATAAATGACTTTTATCAAATGCATTGTTTTCATCTCTAAAGAGGAATCTGCAGAAACTGGTAACTTATAACAGGTGACATAAACCAGACAGTTTCTACCTACCTACTCCACTGTCCAACAGAGAACTGTTTCAGTTTCTGTCAAAAGATGAGATTTGTTCCAAGTTTCTGAGACAAGGCTCAAAAATATAGTTAAAACACATGTTCTAAGTATATCTGTGGCATAAAAGTAATAAATGTTACTCAAGATCCATGTCACAAACCATATCAAACCCTGTTAATTAATTCATCTTAAAGAAACCAGGACAAATTTCGTCTGGATCCAGTCTGGTGAGAAAAAAAAAAATTCTGACTGAGATGGGAAGAATCATTGTAAGAGAACAGGGTAAGATTAGCTGCAAATAGCTTTCCCAGCAAAATCAGATATCCATTCCTTTCCCCAATTTAGAGACACAAGTGGGTCCCAAGATATTTCATCCTTCCCTCCCAAAGTTTAAGAAACTAAATGTCTCTAATGAATACAATTTCAGAAATTGGCATTTTTACTAAATTCTGATTCTCCTACTTGGCTAAGAATAAATCTATTAAAATATTAAGATTTGCCAGTAAGAGGTATCCTGCGCTCTCTCACCACCTGCAGCTAGTTATGCTATCTTTGAACTAAATCTCTCTCTCTACTTATTTCTATGATTAAGCACTACTAATGTCATTTGGACCACACAGGGTATAACTTACATTAATGTAATATGATGATTTAGATTGCATAAAATAAATATTAAGGCACTAAATGCACACATTCAGGAACAATAAAGCTTTCACTGTGACTCCCTTTATTTGATTTACTGCCCAATGCTCTGCACATGCCAAGGCACCACAAAGGATGGGAAAATAAGTCAGGCGCTGAACCTGCCATCACATGCCTCACAGTGAGAAAGACAGAACTGTGTACACAGTGACAGGAACTCGGAAAAGAAGGGGACATGCAAGCTCTACAAGTAAGAAGCTTACACTCAGTGATCAGAAACGGAGAACAAGCGGCTTTTGGATCAGACGTGGAAAGCAAGAGGGGATTTCTCCATGTAGAAAACAGAGAAAAGGCATTCCTAGGTGAGAAAGGCATGTTCCCAGCACAGGAACTATAATAACACGGGTTTCTGGTCTATGCTGGGAAAACAAGGATAACTCTTTGACCAGGTGGCAGGTTACATGAACCGTGGGAAGGAGGACAGAGCCGGGAACCTCAGATGTGCTAGCTTAGTCAAGACCTTGACTGTCATGCTAGGAAGCAAGACTTTCACTCTGCAGGCAATGGGTGCAGAGTGAAAGTCTTGCTAAAGAGGCTCTTAAGAAAAGGTATATAGTATGCTCGGTGTCATCTTTTAGAAGGTAGAAAAGGTAGATTTCTAAGAAGAGTTGAAACTCTGTGAGTTGACCACCCAAAGGACTGTAAAAAACTGGTCAACATATGGAGGTGGTCAATATAAGAACTTCCGTAGACACAAGTGGCGTATGTCTGGCCAGCCTATGAAAATTAGGTCAACTTAAAGAGGTGGTCAATGTGGGGAAGTGGTCAACTATGGAGGTTCTACTATATGTTAGCAAAGATCACACACAAAGTTAAGTACTTTACACTGCAAGACACTTGTACTCAACAATCTATTACTTGATGGATGTACATATTGATAGGATTAGTAATAGCACAGAATGCTTATTGTTGCTCAATATCTATTCATCTTTTTCATACTAAAGAACTCACAAAATTCAGCTGTTCACAGACTAACCAAAATAAACACATTTCCCAATTTGTCCTGCAGCCAGATGTAATTTGTATGGCTGGGTTATGGTTCGTGAGATGTAATCTCAATGCATACATCTACATTTCCATTTCCATACATCCCTGGAAGGATGTGCTTTCCTCTCTTTTTTCCTCACTCCACAGGGATGTGTATGTGTTGTCTGGAGCTGAAGTAGCCATCTCAGGCAATGAGATAAATTTAGAAATGGAGGCCGCACATACCAGAACAGTAAGACAGGAAGAGCCTGGACTCTGACAGCACATCCCAGGAGCCCCCTCTCTGATATTTTCAGGAGAGAAATAAAGAAACCCTGACCTATTCTGAGCTTTAAGTATTTGGAATTTTATGACCTGCACTTAAACCAAATCCCATGATCAGGGTGGGAAAGTGACACCAGGGGTTTGCTTTGGTTACATGTCCTGCAAATCTGTTAGCTGCACCTCAGCAACTCAAAGAATTCTGTCAGGGGTGGAACAAGCCATACAAGACAATTCAATTAAAATCAGAAAAAACTGCATTCAACTGAACAAAAGACATTCTTTTCAAGCACACATGCCACATTTACATAAATTATCCATGTATTTGGCCAAAATTCAAGTCTTGATAAATACTGAAAGACTGAATTTATATCAAGTATATTTTCTAATCACAAGGAAATTAAGGCAGACATCAATAACACAAAAATAATCTTCTTATGTTTAAAAAATAATTGTATGATGATTGGCTAATGTCTAGCTCCCAGCTAGATTGTAAGTTCTGGAACAGAAATTAACTGATTAAGCTACCCACCCCCACGAAAAAACAAAAAATGTTTCTAACAATGTTAATAATACATTTAAAAGTTAATGAATTTTACTTCAATCAAAACTACACAAATAATATAAACATATAATTCATACATGCACTCACATATAGACATATCAATACCAATGGTCAAAGTGATGTTCAACCTCATTAGTCATCAGAGAAAAGCAAATTAAAAATAAGAAGGTTTCACTTTTATGCAATATTAATAATTTAATAATAATTTATAATTTCCATATTGGTGAAGATGGGAAACAGGCACTACTATTCTATAATGCTGATGGAAATTCGTACTAGTACAGTGTTGATGATGGACAATTTGGAAGTATCTTTCAAAAATTTAATGACTTGGGTGGCACCTGTGGCTCAGTGAGTAGGGTGCTGGCCCCATACACTGGAGGTGGCGGGTTCAAACATGCCTTGGCCAAAAACTGCAAAAAAAAAAAAAAAAAAAATTGGGGCAGTGCCTATGGCTCAAAGGAGTAGGGCGCTGGCCCTATATACCAGAGGTGGCGAGTTCAAACACAGCTCCAGCCAAAAAAAAAAAAAAAACTGCAAAAATAAAATACAATAAAATAAATATATGCTTATATTTAAAATAAATTTATAAAAAAAAATTTAATGGCTTGTACTCCTCAACCCAACATTTCCACATCTGACTCCACCCTATGGTAATACACTCAATGTGTTCATAGAGTTCACTACATCATTTTTATATTAGGTAAAACTGGAATCTACCTAATGTCTCTCAGTAGGACATTTTCAACAGGAAAACTGTTAAATAAATTATTAGATTGATTCTAAAGATTATAATGAGTTGGTTAAAAAGAACAGAGAACTAATATACTGTCAAGGGAAATAAGCTTTCCAATAATGAAGGTAGAAGTTTCCCACTGGAGGGAGAAAACAAAATACTATACATGCATAGAAACACAAGTATATCCATGTAAATACATTTTTCAAGAATCCTGGCGGCCATAGACCATTCTCTTCACGGACATAACCACCAAGAGGCAAATGGGTTGGAATGGCACCTGAAGGGTAAGTAAAAGAAGGGCTTATCCATTTTTACTGTACTGGTTTCTATATTACAAAATTATTTAAATGTTAGCATACACTTTGACAATATCATACTTTCCTGAATTACTTGTGTAGCTAAAAACAGTTTAGCAAATTACTATAATAGAATGATCCCAAATTCCTTAATGATGTACGGTGGTGCATGAACTTGGTCTCAGCCTCTCTAACTAATTGGAAGTGTTCATTCCATCGTCCCAAGATGATTTAAATGTTTCTGAGTATCAGAGGGCCTGTACTTGGTACAAAGCACCTCGAAATAAGAAACATTTTTCTAAGTTAATTGTTCTTCTCATATTTTTGAGACTTAAGTCAGGAATTCCTATTAAGTACTTTTCAAGGTGCCTGACACTTAAGAGCTCAATACACGGCAGTTATTATCATTGTCAGTATCTTTAGAAGTAGCCATTGCATTGCAACACACACTTTATAATAAATGTACATTTTTCTGATCTTACCAAAAGTTCAGCCATAGTCAGTCTAAGAAAGTGTGTACATAGGGATATGCCCATTAATAGACTTAACTTCCTCTTCTAGACCACTATTAATCAAATTTAATAAATATTTCAGTTCTGGAAATGACACATTGGGATTAGCCTAAAGTAAATGCTTGTGTGACCTACATCACTTTCCACCACTGCTATGCAATCAAGTTAGTTTTAATCCATTAATTACCTATAAGTATGTAAAGAAATATATTCTTTGCACTGAATTCCATATATATGTATGTATGTATGTATGTATGTGTATATATATATATATATATATATATATATATATATATATATCATATACTATGGACAATTTAACAATTATATAATTTAGTCACTGTATAGTCACTTTGTTGACACTGTTTGGGTTTAATCAAATGTCCAAAAGAAATTCCATTATTAGTCTCTGACAAGATATGAGCTCTCTTACTTCTAAAGGGGTGGCCAAATTCTGATTCACAATTGATAAGAAGCTCTGTATTATTTTTCATATCATAGACCTGTCACCCACATATAGTTACCACCTTATTTGAAGTTAGATCCTTGTTTTCAAACTATAAACTAAAACTGCCTACAACAGTGCCCAATATTACTTTAATTCTTTATGAGAATACCAATCTTATGTCAGTAAGGAACTATTAAGAAATGATTCATTGAATATATTGTAATTTAAAACACGCAATTCAAACTCATATTAATATAAGAATTTTCCTTCTCATTCTCAATTGAGACACTATGCTATTGCATGAAAAACTGTCCCGATTTTGTACGCAATCCTTTGCTGTGACATTAATAATAACAATAATTACAGTCATGCATCTTTTAACGACAGGAATACATTTTTGTAAATGTATTAAGTGATTTCATCATTGTGCAAACATATAGAGCAAACTTACACAGACGTAGGTGATATTGTTTACATACTTACATACCCCTAGGCTATTGTTTACCTACTTACATACCCCTAGGCTGGGATGGCCTATTGCCCTGGGCTATACACTTGTATGTCATGTTACTCTACTGAATACTCCAGACAACTGTAAGACAATGATAAATACCTGTGAACCTAAACATATCTAAACATAGAAAAGATAAAGTAAAAATATGGTATTATAATTTTATGGGACTATCATTAACTGAACTATTGTTATGCAATGCACAACTATATTACTGTCATACAAATTAATATGTTCTGTGTTTTGTTAACAGTTTAACTGTTGAAAACATTAATTATGCTAAACAAATTTTAATTTACTATGTGCTTAATTTAATATCCTATGATTTGCAGTTAAGATAAAGATAAAATAATTTAATAACATAAATCATTTTTCTTACCATATCAAAACGTGATGAAGAATATTTTTCTATATATCCAAAATAAAATATATACCACCCAGATAGTCAGCTATAAATTAAGGATACTGATTTATTTATACAGTTGTTGTGGGTATATTTAAGTACTCTGTGAAATCCATTTGTCCATTTTTGATAGGGCAAAAGTACTACTTTATGTAAAACTGTGTATATCTACACTTATTTATTCATTTAAAGTCCTTCACACTATATCCCTACTTAAAATAGCCTTAAAATAAACTTTAAGTCAAAAGCTATAAATAGAAACAAAAAAGGTCATTACATAATGACAAAGGGGTTAATTCATAAAGAGGATACAATATATATAGTATATATATATATATGTGTCCAATATTGAACCACTTAAACATATAAAGCAAATATTAACATACCTGAAGAGAGAGAGAGAGACTATAAAACAAAAAAAGTTGGGGACTGCTATATCCCACTTTCAGAAAGGACAAGACATCTAGAAATCAATAAGGAAACAGCAGACTTAAACTGCATTTTAGATCAAATGGAGCTAACACATATACAGAAGATTTCATCCAATGACAGCAGCAAACATTCTTATCAAGGGTACATAAAACATTCTCCAATATAAATCATGTATTAGGCCACAAAACAAGTTTTAACAAATTTAAAACTAAAATCATATCATGTATTTTTTTACTATAATGGTATGAAACTAAAAATTAATAATAGGAGGAATTTTGGAAAATTCACTAATACATGGTAATTAAACAACATGCTCTTAAATGACTAATGGGTCAAAGGAGACATTTAAAGGGAAACTAAAAATATTTTGAGACAGGCTCAGCACCTGTAACTCAGCGGTTAGGGCACAGCCACATACACCAGAACTAGCCGGTTCAAATCCAGCCCTGGCCTGCCAAATAACAATGGCAACTACAATCAAAAAATAGCCAGGCGTTGTGGCAAGTGCTTGTAGTCCCAGCTAGTTGGGAGGCTGAGGCAAGACAATTGCTTAAGCCCAAAGTTTGAGGTTGCTGTGAGGGCAACAGCTTGAGACTCTACCCAGGGCAACAGCTTGATACTCTGTCTCAAAAAATAATAATAAAATATATATTTTGAGACAAATGAAAATGGACATACAACATACCAAAACTTATGGTATGCAAAAAAAGCAGTTCTAAGAAAGAAGTTTATACTAATAAATGCTTATATTAAAAAAGAAGACAGATATCCATTAACAAGTTAACATTACACCTCAAGAACTAAAAAAGAATAAACTAAACCCAATATTAGTAGAACAAAGGAAATGAAAATCAGAGTAGAAATAAATAAAATAGAAACTAGAAAAACAATAGAAAATAGAGACAAACTAGGAGAGAAACAATACTGACAACATTTGGCAAGACTAAGGGGAAAAAACATGAAAGTAAAATAAATAAAATAAGAATTGAAAGAAGAGACATTACAACTCATACCTCAGAAATATAAAAGATTAGAAACTACTATGAACAACTGTATGCTAGCAAATAACTTTGAAGAAAATGATAGCTTCTTAGACATATACAAACTCAAGACTAGATTATGAAGAAACAGAAAATCTGACTTGACCAATAATGAAAAAAGAATTTGAATCAATAATACAAAGTCTCCCACTAAATAAAGCTCAGGACCTAATGGCTTCATTATTGAACTGTACCAAACAATTAAAGAAGAATACCAATCCTTCTCAAACTCTTCTAAGATATCAAAAGATAAGGAAATACTTCCAAACTCATCATATGAGACCAGCATTAGTCTGACACCTGAAAGCCAGACAAGGATACTATAAGACAAAATTACAAGTCAGTATCTCTGATAAACATAAAAGCAAAAGTCCTCAACAAACTACTAGCAAACTGAATTCAACAGGACATTAAAAGGATAATTCACAAAGATAAAATGGGATTTATCCCAGGGATGCAAGAATGGTTCGACATATGCAAATCTATAAATGCAATACATCATATTAACACAATGAAGGGCAAAAACTATATGATCATCCCAGTAGATGCAGAAAAAGCATTTGACAAAACACTACATCTGTTTATGATTAAACTCAACAAACGAGGTATAGATGGAATATACCACAATACAACAGAAGCCATGTACTTCTTTACTCATACTCAGCAGTGAAAAACTATTCCTCTAAGATCAAGAAAAAACAAAGATACCTTCTCTCACCACTCCTATTCAACATAGTACTAAATGCTCCAGTCAGACTAATTAAGCAAGAAAAGAAATTAAAGGCATCCAAGTTGGAAAGGAAGAAGTTAAACTGTCCCCATTTGCACATGACATGACCTTATATGTAGAAAACTCAAGACTCCATCAAAAAACTGTTAGAACTAATAAACAAATTCAGTAAACATGTAAGATACAAAATAAACATGCAAAAATCAGTAGCATTTCTATACACAAACTAAAAAAGAAATTGAGAAAATTATCCCATTTACAATAGCTATAATATATATATAATATAAATATATATATATGTATATGTATATTTTTTTTTACAGACAAGAGTCTCATTCTGTCACCCTTGGTAGAGTGCCGTGGCGTCACAGCTTACAGAACCTCCAGCTCTTGGGCTTAGGCAACTCTCTTGCCTCAACTTCCCAAGTAGCTGGGACTACAGGTGCCCATCACAACGCCCGGCTGCAGTTTGGCCAGGGCTGAGTTCGAACCCACCACCTTTGGTATATGGGGCTGGGGCCCTACTCACTGAGCCACAGGCACCGCTCTATAAAAAATATTTTTAAATAAGTTTAAACAAGGAAGTGAAAGACCTGTACACTAAAAACTATAAAACACTAATTAAAGAAATCAAAGAAGACATAAATGAAAAGATACGCTGTGCTCTTAGATTTGAAAAGTTACTATTGTTAAAATGTCCATACTACCCAAAGCAGTCTACGGAATCAACACAACTTCTATGTCATTCCAATGTCATTCTTCACAAATACGGAAAAAAAAAATCCTAAAATTTATATAGAATCACAAAAGACCCTGAATAGTGAAAGCAATCCTGAGCAAAAGAACAAAGCTGGAGGTACCACACCATCTGACCTCAAAATATACCACAAAGCTACTGTACTCAAAACTACATGGCAGTAGCATAAAAACAGATACATACTTCAATGGAACAGAATAGAGATCTCAGAAATAAATTCATGCATTTATAGTCAATTGATTTTTGACAAAAGTACCAAGAACACACAATGGGGGAAGGATAGTCTCTACAATAAATGATTTTCTGAAAACTGGATATTCACATGCCAAAGAATGAAATTAGAGCCTTAGCTCATACAATATAAAAAAATCAACTCAAAATGAATAAAAATTTAAACATAAGACCTCAATCTATAAAACTACTGGAAAAAAATATGGGGGGGGGGCAAAGCTCCATGATATTTACATGGGCAATGATTTTTTTGATACAACCTCAAAAGCACAGGCAACGAAAGCAAAAGAAGACAAATAGTGTGACGTCAAACTATTTACTTTGCTGTGTGGAAGATTTTCAATCAGCAGAGTGAAGAGGCAACCTATACAATGAAAGACAATATCTGCAAACATTTATTTCATAAAGAGTGAATATTCAAAATATACAAGGTAGTCAAACAACTCAAAAGTAAGAAAACAAGTAAAACTAATTTTAAAAAAAATGAACACAAGACCCGAATAGGCATGTCTCAAAAGAAGATGTACAAATGGTCAACAGGTATATAAAAAAATGTTCAACATCACTTATCATCAGAAAAATGCAAATTGAAACTACAAGGCTATATATTACTTCCCACCTGTAAGAATGGACATTACTAGGAAGATGAAAGAGTCAAGTGATGTGGAGAAATGGTAACTTCCGCACAACCTTTGTTAGTGGTAATGTAAACTGGCATGGCCAGTATGGAAAAAGTATGGAGATTTCCCAGGAAATTAAAAGTAGAACTACCACATGATCCAGCAGTCTCCCGCTACTGGGTACAGGAAATGAAATCAGTATTTCAAATAGGTATCTGCACCCCTATGTTCACTGAAGCACTACTCACCATAGCCAAGATATGGAAATAACCTAGGTATCCATCAATAGACGAATGAATTTCAAAATGTGGTATATACAAGGACTGACAATTAAGTTTGTGAATTTATCCTACAAAGAGTGCCTTGAATGATGTAACAGACACTGGTGTCAGTGCACAGATTCCTAAGGGAGTACTTCAAAGGAGACCCTAGTGGTATTTAGCAAGGATGTAGGTAGCATTCTTTCTAGGATGAATTTGCAAACTTAATTGTCCTACCTCATATACTCAATGGAATATTATTCAGCCACATAATCTCACCTATATGTGGAATCTAAAATCATTGAATTCATAGAAGCAAGGAGTAGGCAGTCTCTGGATACCAGAGACTGAGGGTGAGGAGATGTTGATCAAATGATATACAATTTTGGCTAGAAAGGAGGTAAAAATTCAAGAGCTCTATTGTACACCATGGTAAGTGTAGTTAAGAACAATGTATTGCATTCTTGAAAACTGCTAAGGGAGATTTTAATTATTCTTACCCCCTGCCAAATGGTAAGAACGTGAGGTAACGAATATGCCAATTTGCTCCACTTAGCCACTCCATGATTACGCATAGCTCAAGACATCATGTTGTACACAGCAAATACACACAATTATTATTGGTTAAAATAATTAATAATTTTTTTAAATAGATAAAAACATATCAACAAAATTTTCATACTCAGTAACATTAAAATTCAATGGTCTATCTTGAAAAAAATAATGTAAATGACTAAAATAGGTTTAATGAATTTTATGGACATGCCATTATATAACAAAACCTTCATATACCTAAAGTCAGCCCTATGAACCCCAGCTCCACCAATAAGACCCTTAGAAACCACAGAGTTGAATGGTTTTCCCTGATAGAACATAACACTCCTTCCACCTCGTGCCACGCTTTCATATACTTATTGATGCATGAGTCAGATAGTAAGGCATGAAGAACACTACAGACCAAGTTCTTTAGAACTATTTGCACATCCTTCTTTTTCAGTAACTAATAAGTCATATTTTCTGTGCATCAAACTGACAGGAATGTTGGCCTCATTCATCAGGAAAGGAGATTCATGTGCTTCCAGACATAAAGTGTCTCATTCACATTATCAAGGTTCTTGAAATGCCCTCATAGCTCTAAAATAAAATTAATTTCCCATTTAGGAAAAAAAATTATATCTCATTTTTCTCTTCAATTCATTTATTATTTTCAGTTATTTCCAAGGTACAGAGCTGTTCCCTGGGATTCACAACCAGCTGAAAATAATCATGCCCACCAATGCTGCGTCCTCAGGAGATGGATGGTGCCTCAATAGTTACTGCTTAATTAATGTTCCTCTGGTTGTTAACTAAGAACTTAAGCTGCTTAGAAAAAATTTTCTCCCTCAAGCAAGATGGCTTACCATTAGTAAAACAATCTTTAGTAATTAAAAACCTCATTTTCGAATATAGTTCATAACTTTTACATCATGAAAATTGCTTCTCATCTAATTTTCTTTAAAAATGTTGCTCTGAGCAAAACAAAAATGCCCTCTTTGAAAACCTAAAGCCAAACAAAAGAAGGCAAAATGCAACCACTGCTTCTTTTCAAAACAACAAAATTTACCCAATATTTGGTCAACAGTTGCTTTCATACACATAAATCAAAACAAGTGATACTCTTTAAAGAATTCTTTTCTTGGTTGAATAAAATATCTAAGATATTTGATGATCAATATACTATAAATATTTTGGCAGAGAACGCTAGGTGTTATAAGTACCTTCTATTTAAATTTGTTGAAACCCAGATATATGGTGGGCAACCAAAATTTGAATATAATTTAAATGAATTTAACCTTATTCCTGAGTTCACATTCTTTATATTCTTACCATAGTTAAGAAGTAGGCGTGTCAAAAATCTTTGAACAGATTATGATTTAAACCCCCCAAATTGCAAAGTGGAATAAAGAAAACAGAAAATGTTTAATGAAATCAAATCAAATACAAAAATAGATAACTTTGTTCAAGGTGATTAGATGAGCAATAATATATGACAAAGCTTTCTAAGTAAATGGAATCTGAGTTAAATTTATTTCAAACAAGATGAAAAATACATACAGAGAGAAATACCTCTGACTTAAGGGAATTCTATGCACCCTGGGTCAAATTCCAAGAATTTTCCTGTAGTTCACATGAGACACTAGAGGGCAGAGTTGTACAGTGAAGCTATTCTGACAGTCCACTGGGGAAAAATGAACCCTTGCTCATGGAAACCATCAAGGCACACTGACTTATTTTGAAAGGGTTTAAACTTCTAACAAATGATCTAAACTAGTCTGCTATGAAAGCAATCAACCAAACACAGAAAACCTAGACAAGAACTCCATGGAGAATGCCTATCCTGAGAACAATCTGTCTTCCTTTCTGCTCCTTATGTGCTCATAAATATCACATCTATTCCCCATGAAATGACCATCTCTTTTTGCCTGAATAAAAGATTCTTAATAACCCACTTATGCTTATAGCCTTTGAGAGCTAGGGTTTTAAGTTACGGATGACATTTCCAATCAAATTTGGGGAACTTATTATTCCATTTTGGTTGACTAAGTACCATAAGCTCAAACAAAATGTCTTCATATTATGAAAAGTTTTCTAAGGAAGAGGAAGGTATCTTCACCTTTCAAAAAATCCTTTATATTCATAATCACTGCCAATGGCAGAGATTCAAAAAATATGGGCCGGCTAGCATCCCATTGCACTGATAAATGGAAGCCATTTATTTCAAATGGATCTTGGAAGCCCAAATAGCAATTTGTGTAGCTCCAGGAGCAACATAAAAAGTCATTTCCTCTCTTTAAACCACGACATATCTTTCATAGTGGCCAAGTCATATATGAGCCATTTCAATATCTCCCAATTATATTATCTTGAAAATTACAGCCTCAAACATTCATTCTCCAAATAACCAGGTTTCTAGATGGCATTCAATGAGATAGAGCATCTCTTCAAAACAATTCATCTCAGAAACTGTGTTTTCAACAGAAAAATTGTATTTGTCCAAGGAGAAAATAGGTCCAAAATCAGTTTTTCACTTGTTTTATTATCACTATATTTATAAAACTCAGTATTATCAAATATGATACTAGGTAGACCCAACTGCTTATATATGAAGGCTTTTAAGATTCTACCCTCCCCCCCCCCTTTTTTTTTTGAGACCGAGTCTCATCTTGTCACCCTCAGTACACTGCTATGGCATCACAGCTCAAAGCAACCTCAAATTCTTAGTCTTAAGCGATTCTCTTGCCTCCACTTCCCGAGTAGCTGGGACTACAGGCACCTGCCTCAATGCCCAGCTATTTTTAGAGACGAGGTCTCACTCTTGCTCAGGCTGGTCTCAAACTTCTGAGCTCAGGCAATCCATCCATCAAGATCCTACCCCCTTGATAATCTATAAGTTGAACTATAAACATGGCTATATAAATAAATATTTTGGGTTATTCAGGAGGAGCAAATTGAGCATCTGTGTTTCTTAGAACCCAGAACCCATGTTCACTATTCTTTTCCACCTAATGTCTGTTTGTACTCTTTTCTTCCTTACCCTGAAACTAATATCGTGAGTCTTAACTACAGCATAAAATGGATCAAGGCAACTAAGCCTTTATCAAGGCTTTTAATATATTAATACAAATGACAAAACTATAAGCTATAAATATAGACCTCTCCAGGTGACTCATGAAAAACTAAAACCCAGAATGAAATATACTTCAGTAGAAAAATTAATCACAGTAAATATTCACTAGTGTACCCTACTTCTAAATGGCAGTATATAAAATATTTCTGTAGGCCAAATCAATGATTAGAGATTGGTCGCCTTCCCTAACCACCCTAAGATTTTAATAATATCTTTCGACATTTCATGTACCCCTCTGTTACCCAATGTTTTTTCCTTAGCATTTATCACTAATTCTTTTATTTGCCATTTCTATTTATATGTTACCCATCTCTGAATGTACAACCATGAGGGCTGGGGTTTTTTTTTCTCTTTTTTTTTTTCTATTTACCTTTATTCATCCCCAAAGCCTAAATACTAGCACTGAGTAGATAATTAATAAATATTTGCTAAATTATTAAATAGACATATAAATAAGTGAATAAGCAGCAAAATTCAGAAGCTAACAAAATTGCATGTATCACAAGTTTTGTTCTAACAAGGGAAGTCAGGAATCAATAAGAAACCATCGTATGTCAAGCACTTTGAAAATGTTACTTGATTTAATCATCCTAACAACATTAAGGAATTAATTAATACATGTAACATAACTGTGGGTGACACAGCTTAGTAAGTGGCTGAGCTAAAATCTGGACTCTGTTCTGCATACTGCCAGAGTCCATATGCTCTTTCCATTATGCTACATTAATTTTCATATAACCTCAACTCTTCTAGAAGATGTCTAACACATTTTTAAAAGATCAACATGATCTCATAATCAGCAGGCTTTGGAGATGCAAAAGCAATTGACTATTTATGAATGGCAGTAAGAATTTCCTATTTACTAGAAAAACAGATTTCCACAACTCCTCAATTATAACAGGTCTCAAATCATTGGGGTGTTGGGGTGGAAAAGACAGAAGAGAGATATTTTCACAAATATGCAAGTTAACAGAATATTTACAATAATTCCAATTAGGGATTCAAAACATATGACCTCAGACGCCACATATTCTCCACCATTATAGAATCTTAGACTTCCTTAAATTGATAACTTCATATCAGAAAACAATACCTATAGTATTTGTTGATTTTCATAGGTCTCTATCCTATTATACAAGTTCCAAAATGCATATTAAATAAGCTCATATTAAATATATGCCCTCTGTAAGAGACATGCTTTTTTGAGTCTCACTTTGTCACCCTCAATAGAGTGCTGCAGCATCATAGCTCAGCAATCTCAAAATCTTGGGCTCAAGCTATTCTCTTGCCTCAGCCTTCCAAGTAGCTGGGACTACAGGTGCCCGAAACAATGCCCAGTTATTTTTTAGAGACAGGGTCTCGTTCTTGCCCAGCCTAGCCTTGAACCTATGAGCTCAGGCGATCTACTGGCCTTGGCCTCCCAGAGTGCTAGGATTACAGGTATGAGCCACTGCATCCATTCACAAGAAACACACTTTAGATTCAAAGACCAAATGAGTTAATAGTAAATATATGAAAAAAGATATATGTCATGCAAACAGTAACCAAAATAGCAAAAATGGTTATATTAGCAGACAAAACTTGTTACTGTTCGGTGTAGTTGGTTTATAGTATTATGCAAGTACGTTCATAGAGTGCTATGATTTGAACGGTGGTGTCCCCTCCAAAATTGGCATATGGAAATTAATAGTATTAAGAGGTGATGTATTAAGGTGGTCACTGAGTCATGAATGGAATTAGAACCCTTCTAAAAGGACTGGAGGGAGTGGGTTTTCTCTCTTCTGCTCTTCCAGTATGCAGACACAGCGTTCATGCCTTTTGGAGGGTGCAGCCACAAAGCACCATCTTTGGGGGTGAAGGCTGGGCATGCACCAGACACCAAATTTGCTGGTACCTGGACCTGGGACTCCAAGCCTCAGAACTGTGATCTGTTTCTCATTAAATTACCCAGTCTGAGATATTTTGTCATAGCAGCACAAATGGACTAAGGCATAGAAAGAAAAGACAGTCTGAGATGATAAAATGGCCAATCCATCAGGAAGATACAACACTCAATAAACATACCTGCACCTAATAACAAAGCCCCCAAATACGTGAAGGAAAAATGGACAGAATTAAATGGAGAAATAAAAAATTCAACAATAACATATGGAAAGTTCATTACCCCACTTTCAACAAAACAGAAGATCAGGAGGGAAATAGAAGACTTGAACAATACTATAAACCAACTACCCCAAACAGACATTGGCACTTAACAACAGCAGAACATACGTTCTTCTCAAGTGTACGTGAAGTGTTCTGCAGGATAGACCATATGTTAAGACCAAAACACCTTGGGCCATATGTGTTTCAGAATTCCAAATTGTCTAACACTGACCCTAAATGAGATAGCTAGAAAACTATAAATAGCTCAGTTCAGATGTTCTGCCGGTAAATAAATTACAAAGTAAAAACAAAAATCAAGAGTTGCTTCTAGGCTCGGCGCCTGTGGCTCAATGGGCTAAGGCGCCAACCACGTACACCTGAGCTGGCGGGTTCGAATCCAGCCTGGGCCCGCCAAACAACAATGACGGCTGCAACCAAAAAATGGTCAGGCGTTGTGGCGGGCGCCTGTAGT
>CAUYRH010101491.1:0-13049 GCA_963574655.1 Perodicticus potto | reverse complement strand
CTTTGGTCATTTTGTCTTTGAATTCGTTGAATTCCTGAGACATCTTTTGGATTGCTGCTTGAAATTCTAATTCCATCTTTTCCTCCATTCCACTGATCTTATTTGCTATCCAGACTCTGAATTCGATTTCTGACATCTCAGCCATTTGCTTATACAAGGGATCTTGTGCTGTATCTAACTTGTCATTCCTTGGGGGAGTTGTTCTACTCTGTTATTCATATTGCCAGAGTTTTTCTGTTGATTCCGCCTCATGATTATTTTTCACTATTGCCTATGACAGTCCTCAGTGTTAGGGAGGTGTCTCTCCCAGATCAGACCCTGGCAGAATCACTATGTTGTTACTGGATCTTTGTAGGGAGTCCACACTTTTCCTTCTATACAATAAAACCAACAATAAAAGCCCTTTGGGGAAACTAAAAACCAAATTTTCTGGGCTTTGTGGTCATGTTAAATCAATTGGCAGCAGTATCAATATCTGGTTTTCTATTCATTCCCATAATTCCTAGAAGAAAATATTTAGTTCATTTAAGTTTAGAAAATATTCGTGGAGTCCTGATCCTGTAATTATAGTTATGTTTGTTTCTAAAGATGAAAATGCAGATAACATGAGGTTTTTGCCTCTGAAGGATACAAAAACAAATATCTACAAGTTGATGTCTTCGATTATAAGTACATATGCAATAGACCAAAACAGTACAGCATAGGAACTGATTCCCTGATGACCAGGGAAATTATATTGGCAGCAATGACCACATGTTTACTGGGCTAACACAGTGAAAAATAAATAAGAAATCTGCAGAGAGAAAAGATTAAGAAAAGCCACTGTTATTGGACAAAATGATCATTTTATTTTATTATTTATGTATTTGTTGAGGGAAAGGAAAGTTTATTGATTTGCTGGCAAATGAGGAGGGTGGCAGAGTCTTAGGTCAAAGTACCAGGGTCCTTCTTAATTATGTCTTGAAAGATGTTCTATCATTTATCTTATCATAAATTTTGTCTATGATATTTATATTTCAAAATCTGTTACAGTTTAATAAATACTGTTTTTGATAATCAGTCTCTCAAAACTAACTGATCTTCTGAATTCTTATATTAGGCCACACAATGTCCTGAAATGAAACAAAACTCGATAAAAATGAAACAAAGTTTGATACATGCCCTAAGGAGGTTTACTCTTTACAGAACATGCAGCCCTCCATGCTGGACTCAGGGTACGTAAGGAAAGAGAGAGGGAAAAGAAGGCCATAATTACAGAACTATTTCAACACATTCTTTGGAAGAACTAAGGCAAATGGAGCAGGGTAATATTTGCAAAATAAAGAAAGTTATAACATAAATACCTAAAGGAGTAGTTGGCCAGGAAAAATAAAGCATTTCACCCCTATGGAATTCTGAGAGCCTTCAGGTTGGAAAGCACAGGTCCCAGGGAAGATGAGTGTGAATAGTAGGAATCTGGTAGGAGTTTGTAAAGAAAAGGGATGAGGCCAAGGCCTTGCACTCAAGTCACACAATTGGTATCCTATGCATGTAAAGGGCAGAGTTGAGGACTGGATTAAAGAGATAAAATGAATTAAATAAAATCTTCATGCAGCACTGTGAGAGCCTAAACCACTTCCCTTTCCTGTTTTCAGAATGTTGGCAAACATAATTTCTACTCCCAGATAGGAGATTCAACGATTTTTCTTAAGAATACCTAAATCGTCTCAGAGAAAAGATTTCATCTACTGATACTTGAGGGAGTTAAATAATTTAAACCAAAACACATGAATTCGACTGATCATTCCACAGTGAAACTCCCAAGTCAGTAAGTCTCATATCCATACACAGAGAGTAATCAGTCAGCTTTTCAGTGTTTTAGTCTGAAACACGGATAAAGAGTCAAGCACAGCTTGACATTTTTTCAGAAATCCTTTGATTTAAAAAAAAAAATTAATATAATTACGCTCTTCTCTAAAGGAACTCACAAGAAAGAAACCAGGGCAGGAAGAGAAGACAGTAACCATGTCTTTAATATATCAGAAAGATAAGAGAAAATGTTTTGTCTGTAAAACAAAGAAAAGAGACCATGAGAAAGAAAAATATAAAGAATATAAAGGAACTCTTGGAAATCAAAACTTTCATTAACAAAATAACAATGCAGTATAAAGATTAACAGGATAGGAAATATACCCCCAAATATAACATAAGATTAAGAAATATATAAAAGTGGAAAACATGTAAGCATTAAGATTAATCCAAGAAGATCAAATTCTCATTGATAGTAGTTATAAAAAGTGGAAGTGGAAATGGGTAAATTATCAAATAAATAATATAAAGATATTTCCCAGAACTAAGAAAAATAATTTTTAAAAACAGTGTTAATGGTCTAACAGAGCACATTGATTGAAAATAATACACATAACAACAATAAAATATACACATAGATACGTAAAACATACAGATAGAAAAAATATGTAAATGCAGAAAAAGAAACAACTCACATACAAAAGAAAGGGAATGGAAATGATTGCTTTGAAATTAGAGGGGCAATTCATTCAAATTTTGAAAGAATGAGATTTCTGAACTGGAATTCTCAATACAACAATGAGCAAGAAAAATGCAAAATAAATGTATTTACAGATATGCTTCAGATTTAGAAAATCAACCACTTATGAACTTTTTCTTACAACTTGATCTAGGATGTTTTTGCCTTAAGAAAATCAATCTAAAAAAAACTGTCATAAGAGTCATTAGATTGAGAAAACAAGAGACATGAAGAAAAAAAAAAAAAAAAAACTTAGGAAGTCCCAGAAAATAAATATGAAATAAGTGTAGAAAGTATGTGAAATTTGGAAGACCATAAGAGAAACCTCTTTAGGAGAAAACTTAATTGAAGTTCTAATTTATAAATTTAACAAAATTCTTAATTGGATTTGGGGGAACTGTCTAATACTTGTTGAAAAATCATTCCTTCGCTCTTGAAAATAGCAATATATGTATAAAAATTTAAGAAAATGGGTAACATATTTCAGAGCAGATATAAAATATTGACTATTGAACACATACCTCTATTTCTATTCCTTCTCTATACCCCATACTAATGGCAGTAATGTTTATATAAACAAAAGCAAGGAAGATGTGAAACAATAAAAATATAGAACTAGGAAAATAATTGTAAATGAATAAATAGTGTATTAAATCTAAGAAAACTGAGTCCTACACTAGAATCACACCACAGAAACTTCTGCTGGCTGCACCTTTGGGAATAACAGGTGCTGTTTGGACTTAACATAAAGGAAACATGAAAATTAAAAGAATTGTTTGAAAGATTGATTAAGCTGCAAGAAAATCCTCAGAACATTTACCCTTATGTAGATTTGTAGGATTGTCTCATTCTAACACAGAAAAATAAAAGTAAGTTCATTCTTTGCAGACAGAAGGTGAATATAAAGTATGATATTCAGAAAAGGTTAGATAAACTCATTGGATCTCCAGTTGAGAGCCAAAGTTCACATGGAAATTGAAGGCTCTTCTCCTGAGGAATGTGCCTGATCCAAGTCTTTGGGAAGTTTCCCTACAGTGAAGTTAGTTGACAAGATCCATGCACAGACTCAAGAGTTTTCAATCAGCATTTTCATAATAGAATAATGATTAAATACAGTGCAAGTGAAAGTCTTGAGATGCTGGTAATATTCCCTATCTTGAGCTATTAGCTTGTTACCCAATTATGTTCAACTCATGAAACTTTCTCTGGCTGAATACTATTGTATTATTCTTCAGAAATAAGTAAAAAATAGCATGCATTTTTTAAAACAATAGTAAAAGGATCAAAAAAATCCCAACTTGTTACTGAAAATGGCACAGTATTCTAGGTTCTCTTTTCCTTTAAATTATATGTTTTTGTCAGAAATGGTACTGCTTGAAGAATCATTTTGATGTCAGTTCATGGAAAAAAACTGAGCCCAAGAAAGATGGAGACATTGTCTCCTAAATTTCCACAACAGCAGAACAGTCTCAGCCAAACGAATAGTGTGTAATATGGTGATGGGCCCATAGTCTTCTGGAGGCTGCAGTGATGACCCTTCACCATGCTTCAATTCTTTTCTTAATAATAAAGACTCTTAAAATGAATTTTCTTAGACTTCTTTAATTAACTTCAAATGTGTACATTTGAATTTGATTCTATTAAAATCTTACTCCCGTGGAGATTTTGCCTATCTTTATCAAAGTTACCTTCTAATATGAAAACCTTTGATTTGGGGTTCACAGTGGAACCCCAACTAACCATTGGCCTGATACCAACTGACAAAGCTAGATTGAAAGCTCGTACAGTGTAGAGACTGAAAGCCCAGTGTCTGTGACACGGATTATGACTTACTAAATACAATATCTGAAAGGAATGAGGAAGTGTATCATTTTCCACGCTCTCCTTGCAAAGAAAAGCCGCTGAACTGAAACATTTCTCTATGAAGCTGAACACAAGTTTCTCTGTGTGCTGTTGCCATGTGGATTAATTCATATGTGCCGGAGAAAAGGGCTATCCCAAGGAATTAACATTGATTCCAACAGTAGATGTCTGTAATGGAGTGTGTTTGGCCAAGTTTTGACTCTATCAGGACTGTCGGATTTGTACTTTAGATCTGAGAAAGCCTTGTTTCTGCCCTGTGCCCTGTTGCCTTTTGGACACACATCCAGCCCTGGTGACTTTTCAATAAGTCCTCTCACTGCAAGCCTGGCGAAACTCCAAGACTTCCCTGCTCAAGGGGCTTTCCTGCTGTGTGCCATTAAATATGGAAATGTTCTTATTCTGTGGATCCTGCTAAAATTAGATGCCTCTAAGCTCAAAACATCTAAGAGAATATTCAGGCCTTGCTGAAAGAGTCAAAGGCAGGATTGTGTACAAGCTGCTGATTGGAGGCAGCGGAGGAGGGAAGGCTCTGTCTCTGCCTCCATCTCTGCTCCTCTGCTGTCATTCTACAAACAGCAGCATTGGACTGTGTGAATCGATCTTTGTATTCCTCTGATAGAAACCTGCCTTACACTTCCCCAATTTTTATCAAAACAAATCTAAATGCCTACCTGCACATTATACTGATGGGGTACTCAAGTAGTGCTCACTCTCCTGTGCAACCTGACTCTCAGCTGTCAATTTTCCTCTCACAAACCACGCTATTTATTGACAAAATCTCTATGCACTGGTACAGTTACACTGGTTGCTTATGGGTGAGTTGTATCCTGCCTCTAGTCAGGGTAACACCACTGTTCCAGCATATACTACACTGCAAGTTGCACAAATAGCGAGTAAAACTTTGTTTTCTGTGTCTAAAATCCTCTAAGGATATAGGTTCAACAGACACAAAGACGTCCCCGAGAGTTTAAAAGGTAGTGGGGCCTGACAGGCTCGGATTTTAAAAAGCAAGGGTAAAGGAGGTTTTTAAATCTCATATTCCAAATGTTCCCAGGTTTGCTAACCTGAACCGTTCTCTCCCACCATGGGGCCTCTGATCTCTAAGAGTGTCTGCCTTCCCAAGCAAGGAGATCAGCAGTTCACAAGGCAGTTTTCCTACATTCCTGAGCCCCCCGACTCTAACACCAGCCACTGTATAAATTCCCACTGGTGAGAATTTGAAATTTAACTTTCAGAAGGATCTGAAATCAATTAAAACAGCACGTAAATCAGAGAAATTTCAAGACCACTGTGTATCTAAAGCTGAAACACCATTTTTTCTATTCTATTTTCCAACTCGAATTATTTCGAGACACATTGTCCCATATAGTTCATCAAAAGTTCTCCAATGACAGCAACTTATTACATTTAAATAATACAATGACAGAGCATGAAGGTGGCTCAAATTTACAGTATGAACCCATCCTATTATCAAATGTCCAGCAATGAATTAATATTCCAGAAATGTAAAGACAATTTTTCTGAATTCAAGAGTTGAAGAATAAATTAAAATGCCCTGAGGCATGTTATTGGAAAGTCCATGAAATGAAAATCCAAAGTGTCTCTTACTTCTAATTTATATGCTGTTCACTCTTGGTCTTGGAGTTTTCCACTAGGTACTGGAGTAGAATAAGGCTGGCCTGGATTGTGCATATTTCTTTAGCCTGGCTGAAGTTGCTTATTTAAACTATGTGAGGTTGCTAATTCAGAGTTTCATATTGAAAATAAAAGGATGCTTAGTATCCATAGCAGCGGCTTATACCTAAAAAATTTAAAACAAGCTTATCAATCCTCTGTCCCTAGAAATGTTGACACAAGTAAAATTATGTTCCTGTAATGTAGAACTTAGTTGCCAAAGACTGTGATAGAAAGACTATCAGAGTAAAAGAAGTCAGATTAAAAAATATCCTCCCAGCCTCAGCCTTATCAGGTTTCTAATTTATCCATGCCAAAGTTCCAGAATCTATCAGCTATGAATCTAAACTTATTTAGCAAAAAATACCATCCCCTATAAAAAAAAAATCCACTTTAGTTCTCCACATCAGTAGCAAAAACACATTGTTCTTTCTCCCAGAAAGTGACACATTTGAGACATGGTTTCCTTTTACCCAAATTATGCTGAGGAGGTTTACAAAGCTCCTGATGGAAAAATTCCCTGCATTTTTCCAATAGCAATACAGAAAACATCTTTTGAATATCTACAATGCGTTTCTTTGAAGTGCCTTCCTTCCCATTTCATTACCTGTATTTGTTTAAACTGGAGAATAACCCTCAGCGAGTTTTGAACTCTCATTGCTGTTAATGTTTCCAAGGTGTGTGTTCCCACTAGAACAAACACCTCGCGTCTCACTGCCTTGAATTGTATAAACCCATTGAAACATTTTTCCAGCCAATCAACATCTGACCCAAACCTTGAAGTATTTTGTTAGAGGTCTACATCACATCCCATGCCTGCCTTAAATATTTGCTTGTTTTGGCATAGAATTTCCTATGCATTGTCTTAGTCTGGTTGGGGCACTATAAGAAAATACCATCAATGATCTGGCTTAGAAACCACAGGAGTGAGTTTGTCACAGTTCTGCCAGCTGAGAAGTCCAAGAGCGAGGGGACAGCAGGTTTCTGGTTTACAGACGGGGGACTCACTGGCTCTGTCCCTCCATGGTGGCACTAAGTCCACACATGAGATGACTTAATCACCTCCCAAGGCCCTTACTCCTAGAATCATTGCCTCTGGGGCTAGAAGTTTAACAAATGAATGTTAGGGTGACTCAAACATTCAGACCCTAATAGTCATGCTGTGTGTCATTCAAAAATGTTTTGATTACTTTATGCTGACCTTGCCTGTCTTTCTGCTTTTGTCTATTTTGATATTCAAGGATGTTTTCTGTATTGCTACTGGAAAATTTCAAGGAATTTTCCACCAGGAGTTTTGAAAGCCTCCTCAGTGCATTCCAGGTCCCGGCTTCCCCTGGTGGAGCATCCAAGGCTGCTATTGTGTTTTCTTCTGTCACCTGCCAAGGGCTTCAGTCACTTTCTGATCTAGTATGATCTTAAATATCTCTCCTTTTTCTAATAACCTTTTTGAAAAAGGTTTTACTTGGGTGCTTTATTTTTGTAGTATGGCAGATCTGAAGAAAAGGAGAGAAAAAGAACACATTTCCTTTAGTTGCTATTTTCAGTTCCTTCTTAAAAGCTTACAAGGTAAGACACTCCTCTCTGGAGAAAACGGTGAGAGAACAGTTACAGGCCAGATTACTCCAGTGACCGCCACTGCGCTTGGTATGGGATACCAGGGGGTAAGAAATTCTTTCTCAACAAATAAAATAAAAAGAAATGTGAATTAGAAACTTCTGAAAAAAATAGCAACAATAACTTAACTGTGAGAAATTCAAGATTTAAAGATGAAGCAAACTACAATTTAGGAATATAATTTGATGAAATTCAAAAATAATAAAATAGGCTCAGCGCCTGTGGCTCAATGGGATAAGGCGCCAGCCATGTACCCCTGAGCTGGTGGGTTCGAATCCAGCCCGGCCCGCCAAACAACAATGACGGCTGCAACCAAAAAATAAAAAAAAAAGAAGGGCCAGGGGTTGTGGCAGGTGCCTGTAGTCCCAGCTACTTGGGAGGCAAAGGCAAGAGACTCACTTGAGCTCAGGAATTGGAGGTTGCTGTGAGCTGTGATGCCACAGCACTCTATCCAGGGTCACAGCTTGAGGCTCTATCTCAAAAAAAAAAAATAATAATAACAATAATAATAATAAAATAGTAGCAATTCATGTCTTGAGAAGCAAGTCAAAAAACATTATGGATATGGTAAAGAAAACAAAAATGTATTCTAACAATAAGAAATAAGAAAAGCCATTTGAAATATTAAAACAAACAAATTGGTAAGGAGAAGTAGAGTGGTACTGTTACCAATACCTAGAACATAGAAACAGCTTTGAAATTGGGTAACGGGTGGAGGCTGGAAGAGTTTGAAAGTGTCTGTTAGCAAAAGCAAATATTGCCATGAACAGACCATAAAGGAAAATTCTGGTGAGGGCTCAGAACAAGAGAGCAGTAGAGAAAACTTCACCCATCTTAAAGATTACCTACATGGTCATGAACAGAATGTAGGTAGAAATATAGATGGTATTCTGATGATGTTTTAGACAGAAATGAGGCACATGCTATTAGAAACTGCAGGAAATCCAGTCTTTGTTATAAGGGAAACAACTTGGTTGAATTGTGTTTGTATCCTGGTGTTTGTGGAAAAAGAAACTCAGAGTAATGAAATAGGGTATTTAGTGGTAGAAATATCTAAGCAATGTTGAGGGTATGAGATGGGCTTTGGTGACAGCTTATAGTAAAATGTGAAAGAGAAAAACAAACTGAAGATGAAATTTGTAATAAAAAAGAAGCATAACTTTGAAGACTTGGAAAATTCCCAACTTACTAAAAATAAGAAAACCTATTCGGAGAGGACCCTAAGGTTGTGTGGCCAAGTGAACTTTGACAAGAAGGTTAGTGAGGATGAAAAAAAGCTTCATTCTATTCATCCAGCCAATGAAAGAATGACAGGAAAACATTTCAGATATCTTGGGGTGGAGGTGGGGAGATGTTGGCCTGTCTCCATAGACCCTGAATGCCAGGGCATTGGGAACAAAAGGACTTCAAGAACTGGGTCCTGCACTCTGATACAGTGGTTCTTGTCTACCCTTGCTGTGGCTTGAGTCTACTCAGGTTTGGTACACGAAGCCCCTCCAAAAGGCATCTGTGGTAAATCACAGTTGCATTTGAGCAGCGCCATATCCATATCTGCACAGATTATGCACACCATGGGGGAATGGATCATCTACCTGGCACTCAGATGATGCTCCAGAAAGCCTAGGAGCTTAAACAGAGAATTGCCACAGAGACAGGGCCACAACAGAGAACCCCTCCTAGGATAATGTTGGCTGGAGTGATGGGGCGAGGGTGCCCCCACAACCCCAACTGGCAGACCTACTAGCAGGCAGCTCCAGCCTTGAACATCCATAGCACAACTCCAACCCAGGCACTAGAGTACAGGCTGTACCCAGAAAAGCCCTGGGAGCAGGACTGTGTGAAGCCATCAGGGCCCAATTTCATCCTCATTATTTCCAGAAGGTGGAACATGGAATTGAAAGAGATTATTCTATAGCTTTAAGATTTAATATGTTTACTCTGTTGTATTTTGGATGGACTGGGCTCCAGTTTGCTCTATCTTCCTTCCCATTTTTCTCTTTTGGAATGAGAATGTTCAGTCTACTTCTGTCCTATCATTGCATTTTGGAAGCATATAGCATGTTTATTTTCATAAGTTTATAGCTGGAAAATAATCTTTTTTGGGTGTGAATCATGCCTTGAGTCTCCCCCATGCCTGAGTTAGATGATATTTATGTAAGACTATGAACTTTAGGCTTTTAAGTTGATGTTAGAATGAGTTAAGACTTTGGGGGGCTATTGAGTTAAAATGAATGCATTTTGCATAAGAGGAGGGCATGAATGTTGGTGGTAGTCAGAGGTGGAATGTTCTGCTTGCTCGTGTCCCCCCTTTAAATGCATATGATGCAACTTAATCGCTGGTATGATCATATTTAAAGGAGGGGTCTTTGAGAGGTGACTGAGTATGATGTCTCCACCCTCATGAAAGGGAACATCATACTTATAAATGAAGCTTGAGGGAGCTGATTCACCACTCTTACTGTGCAAAGACAGAGTAAAAGGTACCATCTCTGAAGCAGAGAGCAAGCCCTCTCCAAATGATACATCTGCTGGCAATTTGACCTTGGATTTAACAGACTCCAGAACTGTGACCAATAAATTTCTGTTGTTTATAATTTACCCAGTCTAAAGTATTTCGTTATAGTATCTGGAATAGACTAAGACAAGGGGGAATAAGAACTGATTATATGGGCAATAAAGGCTACACGTTATGGAGTATACATTTTCATGTGGTTTTGACCCTTTCAAATCATTGTAATGGTTCCCATATCACAACGAATAAATAAATAAAGAAATAGGTAAAATCAAACCAGCATGTGGGGGAAAATTAAAGTAGACTATAAACAGTAACAAATAGCCTAACTACGTTATAGAAGAAAGAACAAAACAAAACAAAACAAAACAAAAATCTATAACCGCACTCAAGGGAATAGGGAATAAAAGACTTAACCTAAGAAACTTTGGGAAACAGTATTTTCTATAGTGGCTGCCACTGTAAATCTAAAAGGCTAAAAGATCTGTACACAAACACTGTCTTCTATTTCATAAATCTGTTACTCGCAAGGACACGTATTAGCAAAATAATTTGCATGTATTGTTGATGATGAGAGGCAGGTTCTTTGGAGAAAGTTGTTGGAAATAAGTGAAGGGGAGCCTAGCACGAGCCAAGTTTATTGGAATTGAAATATCAGCATTAGCTGCTGGCTTTTAAGATAGACAGATAAATAGACACTCAAAAACATAGGTGTGTGTGTATGAGTTATTATTGTATATACATATATTGTCTACTCTTCTCAGTGGAGATGCTGAGAGGCCTGAAAGATGTGATGTCCTAATAGCAATGAGGACCCAGTACCAAGTGTTGGTTACTGAATGCCATTCTCTCATAAAACACACCTGAGTTTCTTGCCAAAGGGAGAAAAAAATAGAAAAAAAATTGATTCCAGCATTAGGTCAGGGAAAAACTAATATGTACCTGAAACATCTTCTTATGCCAAAAAATACGAAAGTCTTTGAGAAAGAGTAGTGTCAAGGAAGAAAGACATAAGTTCCACTGAAAGAAGATGTAATGGCAGAAGATGGGAAAACGAGAGCAACCAATTTAGTAATGGCGTCCTGGTGGGATGAGCCATAGGATAAAATAAATTATCCTAGAGTAGAGGAGATCCTGGAGTAAAGTAGATCCTCAAAGGATCTCCTGCAAAATATTTGCCAATTACAGTAGAAAAATGAAGTAGCTTTATAGTGTTGAAACACACCAGGCACCCAAACAAGAGACTAAGGTTAAAGTCACTGATATAAGAGATTATGGACACTACGTACCCATGGATAAAAGTCAACCAGGACACAGCTGAGACCTGTGTTATTCTTGACAAAAATATATAACTGCAAGCTGTTCTCAGGGAATCACCAGACAGTCAAATAGAGAGACATTTTGTAAAATAACTGGTCAGTCTTCTTTAGAAGATTCAAGGTCACAGGAGACAAAGAAATACTAAAAACTGTCTGAGATTAGAACAGGCTAAGGATACATGATAAATGCATGTGGGATCTTAGTTTGGAATCTATGAAGGAAAAAGAACATTAAGTGGGGAGAGGAAAACTTCTCAAATTCAAATAAGGTCTATCGTTTAGTTAACAGCATTGTAAAAATGTTAATTTCCTCGTTTTGCTAACTGTAATGAGGTTATATGTGTCATCCCCGTTAGGGAAGCTGGATAAAGGGTGTTCGGAAACTCTTGGCACAATTTGTCAACATTGCTAACTCTGAAATTATTTTAAAATAAAAAAGTTAAAGCAGAGCAAGATCCAAATATGAAAGGAAATAAAGTGGCATGGTTTTGAGCAATTAGTGAAGTGTAGAGAATCTATTTGAATGGTCCGATTTGAGGAGCACAGGGATTAAGGTGTTAACTTTCAGAGCGTGTGATGTATTAAATTCAAAGTACTTGGCCTTGCAGTAAGTAGAATGTCGTAGCTCTAATAATGTAAACAATATCAATGCATTTTTAGCATTTGTAATCAACCTATAAGGCAAAACATTGAAGTTTTGATTATCGTTATGAAAGATGATGTACATATCTCCGTTATTGACAACAAAAAACTAAAAATATAACTATTGAAAATCAGGAGATAGAGGTAGGGAGGAGCAGGAAAGGGAAGCATAGGGCACTGAAAGTATCCTTCTAAAGTGGGAAGTGAGGAAAAACTCTCCAGAGTTGTAGATAAAACTGACAATGAATGATGTTTCTTTTTCTTTTCTTTTCTTTTTTTTTTTTAACATATGCGTGTGTTTGTCAGGTTTCCACTTTTTGCCTTAACAGAATTAAAATGGCTTAAAATTTAATAACAATAGCAATGTTTAAGACAAGGACTAGAAACAAAAACCTCGTAAAGAATGAACGAAAATAAATACATTCAGGAAAAAAAACATATGATTACTGCATTGAAATATTAAGCAATATTAATAATAATAATGCAACGAAAGTAATGTTCACATTGTCAAATAAGAGTATGTCTATTATAGAATGCTTTAACTCTAAGGCTCAGTATGAAGTCATCAGTTAACTTCTTATTTTTTTCCAAAGTCACAAAATAATAGACAACTAATATTATATAAATAAAAGTAAAAGATAGTTTGAAAAAACAGATCATGCCAAATCTTATAGAAAATAGAGAAAGAAGAAATATTTCAAAATCATTCTACTTAATCTGGATACACCTAATATCGAAGTTGGAGAAAATATATTGTTATAAAGGGAAATTACACACATATTTCACTTATAAATGAGGATACAATCGTAAACAACTTATTGACAAGTTGAATTAAAAATTAATGTTTAAGTAATGTACTTTGGTCAAAATTGAATACAATTTATGTGAGAATTAGTCA
>CAUYRH010101490.1:0-33423 GCA_963574655.1 Perodicticus potto | reverse complement strand
GAGAAAGAAAGAAGGAAGGAAGGAAGGAAGGAGAAAGAAAGAAGGAAGGAGAAAGAAAGAAGGAAGGAAGGAGAAAGAAAGAAGGAAGGAAGGAGAAAGAAAGAAGGAAGGAAGGAAGGAAGGAAGGAGAAAGAAAGAAGGAAGGAGAAAGAAAGAAGGAAGGAAGGAGAAAGAAAGAAGGAAGGAGAAAGAAAGAAGGAAGGAAGGAAGGAAGGAAGGAAGGAAGGAAGGAAGGAAGAGAGAGAGAGAGAGAGAGAAAGAGAGAAAGAAAGAAAAAAGGAAGAAAGCGACCTCCAGTAATAAGCAGGCCTGAGGCCCTACTAGGAGCGTCCCGCACGGCACACGCTCCACCCCACAGAGCTGACCCCGCGCCGCCCTCGCTGCCCAAACGCTGAGTTGGGCCTGGGCCACGAGTTGCCCTGCTCCCGCGAAGGCTGCGCTCAGCCGTGACTGTCCACCGGGGTCTCAGCGACAACTATTTACCTATCTTTAGACAAGTCAGTGGCACTGATGAAATCCACAGTGTTGTGGCGCCATCCCCACCTTGTGTTTCCGAAATTTTCTCACAATCCCCAACAGACTCTGTACCGCCCCACATGCTCGACCCCTGGAGACCACCGTCCTGCTTTCTGTCTCTGCGAGTGTGACGGCTCCGGGGACCCCGAGTAAGTGGGACGACGCAGGGCCTGTTCCCTCGTGCCTGGCCGATTTCGCTCTGCATCACGTTCTCAGGACCCGCCCGGCCCGTCTGTGCCTGGTGCCTGGTGACCGTCGCACCAGGGTCCAGGGCGGAAGGCCGGCGTTTCCTCTACTCATTCATCAGCAGACGTTTGAGTTCTTCCCACCTTTTGATTACTGTGGATGATGCTGCTGTTAATAGGACCAGGCATTCACTTTTTTAACTTCAGGGATATTGGGAGCTTCCTGCCGCAGGTGGCTGGGAAAGTCCTCTGCCTGCAGGACGCTGAGTAACCTTTCTGCATCCGAGAGTGGATGGACAGTACACAGACATGTACACGTTTAAGGCTGAAGGGCTGAATTATGGCTGCCGAGTTCAGGCTTGTCCTATGGGATGAAATTTCCACATACTTAGAAAGGAGGGTCTGGCCGGGGTCATCTTGATCTAGGTGGTGGGAAAACCCACATTGCAGAAAACCTGGATGTTACATGGAGTCCTTGGCTGGTTTCATCTGGACACCAGAAGCAGCTCTTGCCCCGGTCTGCGCACCGTCTCAGGCAGTCCCAGCCACCCAGGCTCCCAGGCTGCCCCGACAGAGGCCGCCACCCCAAGCTCAGGCCCAGGCTTCTCCACAGGGAAACACGCGTGGGCTGAGCAAGGGACCTGGCATCAGACGTGCTCACCCTGATCCCCGCAAGCTGCTTTGTAATTTCGTGACTCCAATGTGTTCTCAGCCCTTCCACAACAGGCAATTGCAAGACGCAGGCCTGGGGGGCTGTCTGGGGGCTGCAAGGGCTCGCAGGGAGCTGATTCCCAGAAGGGCAACTTCCAGGGGCTTGGTCATCCGAATGAGCCCCCACCCTGGCCCCCTTTCCTTTGGGAACAGCTACCTGCTGCCGCCCATCCGGGCCCCTCTTCCCCTCCTGGCTCTACCTACAAAGGGGGTACCAGGCAGTCGGCAAGGGTTAGGGGAACAGAAGAGGGACCCAGGGATTGACAGGGGCGAGGGCGGTGGTGCCCTGCACCAGACAGAGGGTACAGGGTTGCGGTTTGGAGAAGGGGGGCGCTCTGGAGGACTTGGGAGTTGCAGGGGGATCAGCAGTGGGGGGAGTGTAGGAAATGACACAGGGACTGCAGTGGAGCGCGGGTCACGAGGATGGTGACAGAGGGGGCGGGGAGCTGCAGGGATTCGGGTGAGGCAGTGCGACAGACAGCCGGCCCTCGTGCGCCCCTCTCGGCCCCCCTGCGCCCCCCGCCTGCACTCGGCTGCTGGCGTCAGAGCTGCCTGCGTCAATGCTGCTTGGTGACACACGCAGGGTTTTTTTTCCCTGCTCCTTTTTCTCAATGAGAAGAGCCTAATGGGATTTTTATTATCAGACACATAAATCAAACCGTTAAGCCGTGACGCCTGGCACGTGGACAACACCCCTCCCCACCTTCCCGCACAGGGAAGGGAGACTGGGTGTAGAGCTGTCTTTCCCCCTTTACAGGAAACATTTTAAATATTTTATCTTTATATTTTGAAACTGCAGTTATGCCCAGAGCGTGGCTTGCTGTGGCGGGGGCAGCACGGATGCAGAGCCAGCCCTCCGGGTCCAGGCAATGGTTTGCAGGACTGATTATGTAAAAGATGAATACACAAAAACAAGGGGCAAAAAAAAGGGTTTGCAGACAAATAGGGTGGTCAGAAGGACTGGCGCTGCTGAAACGTTTTTTGGTGGTGGGTGCAAGCTTCCTAGCAACCCCTGCCCTGGTACTGTGGCTTTGACTCAGAACCCCAGCCATGAATGCATGTCAGTGAGCAGACGTCAGCAGTCTGGAGAGGCAGGAATCCTGAACACTCTTGCATCCTAATACCTTCGTGTATACAGATTTCTAATGAGAAGGTTGGCGCTGATGTATCTAATTAGCGACTGTCTGGAACCAAGCTAGTTGGCTAGCCCTGATTAGCCATGCAGCCCAGTCCTTATTTCTGCTGTGACTCAACTGTAGAGCAAAGGCCCAGCAGAGACAAAGGAAGCCCAGGGACTGAGCTGTTGGGTGGGAGCCCTTAGGGAGGAAGACCCAGCCTCCAGACCTGAACAGAAAACACATTGCACCTCTCAGCACCCCCTGGAGTGGCCCCGTGTGCTTAGGGGCCATTCACATGGAACTGTGAAGGGTGCAAGCCCCATCTGCTCACTCTGGACCAGGCTTCCCAGAGCTTCCCTGATGCAACTGTCCTGCCTGTGACTGTGGAGTCCCCTAGAGCCCTCAGGGGCACCTCTGCCAGCTCAAAGCTTCACATAGTACAAAGCACAGCCTTGAGTTAAAACCATGAAAGAGGCATTTGGTGGGCAGAGCACTGCTACCTCAGAATAAAGTAGCTACAAAGAGAGTGACCTAATAATTTGGAACCTCACAATAATTTTAGCACCTTTCCCCAGCCTGCATGTTCTCCATTCTCTCAAATTTCTTCAAAGGCCATACATGATCCCTTGGGGAAGAATGGCTGGGTCTGTTCTTGAAATTCCTGGCCTTTCTGGTCCGGACACATGGTTTTCTGTGCTGCCAGTTAAAACGGGAAAGGCCCAAGGTGGAGACCAGGGCTAGGAGGTAGGATGGTGGGGCCTGTCGGCTACAGCTCTGACCAGGGGCAGTGCTGTGTTGGAGCTGGATGGCTTCAACCTCCACATCTAGTTCTTACTGCCTTTTAATAGCAGGGCAGGTTCTCTGGATTTCTGTGAACTTTCCTCATAGGCGTTAATAAGTCAACGATTGCATTGGGAGAAATAGCTTGTGCATTTTAAGAAGAGATCACATGGGCTGCCCACCACCTGCACATCTGTCCCACCCCAGCAAGGAAGGAGCGATAAAGGCCCCAGGGGAGGGGAAGACTGAGGAGGGGAAGTAGAAAGGAGCCTTGAAAAGAGAAAGGAATTATCACATCCTTCCTCGTTTGTGTCACCAGGACGTAACCCACAGGGGCTGAAGATAAAGTCTTTTATATCAAATGTGATACCTGGCAATTTGGAGGTGCTCAAGGAAAGAAACTGGGACCAGGACACAGTAGCCTTAGGACACTGTTTCAGATATAACCTCTGTTATAAGCCCACATTCTGATATGAGTGATAATTGTGCTGAGCAAAAGTAGATTAGGCGCAATAAATATAAAATCTATCTCCACGTGTTGAGTGAAGGACCTCGGTGGAAGATTCCGCTATCGGCTGCCAGCATATTGCGTTAGATAATTTAAAATTAGTCCTATTGCAAAAGGATTTTTACAATAGGCTGGTATAAGGGATGCTACCAGAAAATTTTGCATTCAAAGAAGTAGCGTATTGCAAATAAGTAAAGATAGAGACTGTGATGGATGTGGGTGTCAGTGGGGAGAAACCGGACTAGGGCCTGCTTTGGGGGAGGGATGCGCCCCGAAGGCAGGCAGGAGTGGGTCCCGCCGCTGACTTTCGCCAAGGACAGACTGGCTCCGCCCCTGCGGCTCGGGGACCTTCACCCACGCAGCCGCTGGTCCCCGCGCGCGGGAGGGGAGCGGTCGGGACGCCCACCCGGGGAGAGATGCGACCCCTGGCGCCGGCTGCGCTGCCTGCCAGCGAGCAGCTGAAAGCCAGCAGCCAGCGTCGCCTGGACCCTGCCCCGCAGAAGAGGAAAACCCAAGGGAGAAAGGACTGCGCTAAAGAGAACGTTACTTCCTTCCCCTCGGAGCACCGTGCTATGTGCGCGCGCACGCACAAGCCCCCCTCGGTCCACACACACGCACAGAAGCACAGTAATCCTGCACCAGGACCACGCATCTAGAAAGCACGTAGTACCGATAAGTCATTCTTTATCGCATATCTTTCAGCTGTGCTGTATCTTCCGCGCATGCTCACGTTCACCCCTCCCCCAGCGTGTGCGGGACGCAACGCGGCGCCGCAGGTGTCATTTTTGCACCGGGAGGTCTGAGCCTGCAGCCGCTGAGTCCGCGCAGACCCTGGTTCTGCCGCAGTGACTCCCGCCACTCGCAGGCTCTCTGCCTCTCGGCTGTGGCTCCTGTGAGCTGCCGGTCGGTCCCTGCCACAACTAGCCAGCCGGTCACTATATTTAAGTTGTAGTAATTGAAAGGAAGGGCTATGGAGAGAGAAAGCAAAAGGGACATGAAAGGATCTTACAATTAGATTTTTCTCCTGAATGCAAGATTGACACAGCAAGGTCAGAGAGACTTCGGCGCTGCAGATGTGGACGGGTTCGCTAAGTGAAGAGTCAGCTTTAGTTCTGGGGAATGGTGTATTTCTTCCCAGCAGATGGAAATCTCTCTGGTCTCTGTACACGTCATTCCTGTAGGGCCTCCTCATGTAACTTTCAGTGCAATGCGATGGGCTTTCCGCCGTGGTGGGCAGTGTCCGGTCAGACTGGATGGTATTAAGGAGGAAAACGGTCCCAAGTGAACCACGATTAATGTTTACCAGGGTCCTGCAGCGTGGAAGGGGCCACCTCGGAAGTGCAGATACGTGGGGCAGCAACCGGGCAGCACTTCGCAGGGCCGCGCACTAGGCCTCTAAAAGCAATCGCAGATTCCACCGAAGGAACCGGTCATAGGCAGCAGACCTGTCCTAGAACCTCGGGAAGTTTCTGAGGATGCCAGTGTGAAGGCGGGGAAACCACTCTGTGGGAGAAGAGTCAGAGTGTTTGGGTTCTGTCCTGGGACACCATTAACACGGGACAATGAATGGATGGTGTGCCATTGCTAGGATTGGAGCCCCAAAGTTCCCCCAAACAATAAAAACATACTCTCTTACAGTCTGGAGGCTGGAGTCTGAACCCCAGCTGTCAGCTGTCTGGGCAGGATCCTTCCAGCCTCTTCTGGCTTCTGATAGCAGCCGGCAACCCCTGGCATTCCTGGGCTGGCAGCTTCATCCATCATTCTCACTGTCAAGGCCGACTTCTCCCTGTCTGTGTGGCTAGCTCTCCCTTCTTAGGAGGACCATAGCCACAGTGGGTCGGGACCTGCCCACATGACCTCATCTTCCCTGATTACATCTGCAAAGACCCTATTTCTAAGTAAGGTCACATTCACGTACCCATCTTCTCAAAGGGTGCCGTTCAACCCACAACAGGTGCTTTGGGATCATACTGAGGCCCACAACTCAGTCCATGAGGAACTCGCCCCAGTGGCTGTCATGGCCTTGTTCTGCCTCCTCCTGCCCTTCCCCAGCAGGTGAGGCTGGGGAAGCAGGATGGACCATCTCATGCTGACCACCGACTTAGTGGGACCATCAGCCAGTAAGCTGGATCTGTTATTTCATCTGGATGTCCTGATGCATGCCACTGTGTAAGGACTTCATGGGCAACTAGGACAGGTGTTACTTGATAGCAATGACTCACAGTTAAACTACAGCCAGGCCAGGGACTCCTGGCGATGGACCACAGATCCCTAGGGTTTAGAAGAGCTACCCAAGGAATACTGCTAGGATGAAGGGAATGGGGGTGCTGGGCCTCCCAGTGCAGGATCCAAAATCAATGCTCAACTCTCATCAGTTCTACATCTTGACTGTGTATGTGAACTGGGGGGAAAGTCCATTTGCGGAAAGGATTGGACGAAGTAAATACATAATGCATTTATTCATTGAACAAATAAGTGGAGCCCATGTATATCTCCAGGTACTACCTCTAGGAGGGAAAATAAGTATTAATCCCTGCGTGTGTGGAAGGGCATTCTACCGGATGAGGAACATAGATTAAGGACAATAAATGAGAATTGTGGGAGAAGGTGATATCTGCTCTGGGGGAAAAAAACACAGCAGGATAATAAGAGAAAGGGGCCGTGAAGGCTTTATTGAGAGAATGGCTTTCAGCAGAGCGGGAGTTGGGGAAGGAGTTGGTACCCTGCAAAGAAGGTTTGGCTGAAGGACAAGCCAAGGCAGAGGCATGAAGGTGGAAGTCAGCCGCGGTGAGTAGGAGAAGCAGGGTCGGGGAGTGAGGAGCAGCGGAGGCAGAGGGGCGAGGAGGGGAGCAGAGCACAGGAGCTGGGGAGGAAGCTCTGCAGGTTCTCCTGAGTATGCTGGGCGCTGCTGAGTGACACAGAGGCCAGCCGTTCCTCCATGCCTGGTCTGCTCTGCACTGTAGACGGATCTCTGTCTACACAGCTGAATATGAACTGGAGGGGCCAGGTAGGAAGCTTCATCACTGCACCCAGGACCCGGAGATGCTCTGTTGTCAGAATCACAAAGCCTTTTTTCTAGAGAATTATCTTGAGTGGCATAAGCTTGTTGTCTTCCTTCCTATCTTTCTTTCTTTTCTTTTTAGAGACAGAGTCTCACTTTATCACCACCTGTGGTAGAGTGCCGTGGCGTCACACAGCTCACAGCAACCTCAGACTCCTGGGCTGAGGCAATTCTCTTGCCTCAGCCTCCCAAGAAGCTGGGACTACAGGTGCCTGCCACAACGCCCGGCTATTTTTTTGTTGCAGTTTGGCCTGGGCTGGCAGTATACCTGTGGTATATGGGGCTGGCACCCTACCCACTGAGCCATAGATGCTACCCCTAATCTTGTTTTATGAACCAATCAAATACAGCAGCAGAGCTGTGTTTGGTTGTATTTCTGTCTTTGAATAAAATGGACAAGAGACCCATCTGTCCTTGCTTCTTCAGCCCTCGATGGTGTGAGAAAAGGCAAGCATATTCACTATTAGATCAAAAACTAATAATAGAAAATTCAAAAGCACCACAGTATTGTCAGGAGATAAAACATCTCATGGCTACATTTATTTGAAAGTCATACTATATTACTCGTGTGAATTAAAAGTTTTATGTAGTATAGGTTTCAGGAATCACTTTTGGGTGGGAGACAACATCTAAACATTTATCTAATAATTTATTTACTGAGCACCTACTATGGGCCCAGTGCTTAGTCTATCACTTTTCTAGGGCAGCTGTAAGAAATTATAACAAATTGGGGGGCTTAGAATAACAGAGATTTATTCTCTCCCTGCTCTGAAGGCCTCAAGTTCAAAAGTAAAGTGTTAGCAGGACCACACTCCCTCTGAAACCAATAGGGGAAGCCCGCCCTATCTCTCCAGCTTCTGTTGGCTGGCATTGGCGTTTCTCAGCCCCCGTCTCCAGGTAGCTGTCTTCTTCCTTTGAGTCTCTGGGTCTTGGTGTGCCGTCTGTGCTACAGGAACACCAGGTGTATTGAATTAAGGGCCCATCCTATTCCAGGATTACTCTTCTTAAATAATTACATTTGCGACAACCCTATTTCCAAATAAGGTTCTCTTTTGAACTATTAGGACTTCAGCATAGCTGGTGGGGTGGGGGAAGCACAGTTCAGTTTGTAATAAGGTTTGGAAGGGTGAAAGTAAGATATATGTATTATATTTTAATGCCACTCCGAACTGAACCACCAGCACGCGCTGTCTCTGACAATCGGAGGGGATTTCAGTGATTTCTTCTGACACTTTGCACACAGCCATGTCTTGCTGCCATGCTTTGCTCAAGGGACACAGTTCATGTATCCACCTCTCCTTGGGGACTTTGTCACTCTTTGGAATTCAGGTAACTTGGTAACCCTGCAAAGGTCACGCTCAGCCTGATAAGTGATGGTTCTGTGGATTACCCGGGGTCCTCTGGTCATTAAGCAGGAAAGGCATCTGTCCAGCCACCTGCTGCCTGCGTGGAAACTCAGCTACAGGGCAGATATACAAAAGCAGAGAAACTGGGTCCCCTGGTATCATAATTTTGATAGACAGAGAAAAACTCTCAATTTGAATGTTTGTGTGTATTCTTTCCCCAGTAATGACACCAGTGCAGAAACTATTTTTCTCACTCCTTTGCCACTCGTTAAGGGACCCTTGTTTTCTGGGGCATGCTGAAGACAGCAGCATGGGTGAGCCTGTAGAGCTGCCTGTCCAGGCAGGAAAGAAGCTGAGCACCGAAGGAGAAAGACCGAAAGAGTGCACGGTGGTGGGGGGGCGGGAGGGGAGGGGGCGCGGGCTGAGCGATGTTATCAGAGGATTTTGTCCTTTTGGTGAGCAGTGTACAGGATTTTTCCTTCCAGGCACCGAGGACTTGTGTCCCATCTCCTGTGGGTTAGCCACAGTCCTTTCCAAATTGCCTCTGCTTAAATGACTTAGGGAGCTTGGGAGGAACTAGAGTGCCTAAGATAGCAGAGCCCTTGTTCTATGTGACAGGTGGTCAAAAAAACTCAGCAGTGGGTGCACATGGCCATTACCTGTGAAGTTGGGGCCCAAAGAGTTAGAACTTTTCTCTCCACCTGTGTCACGGACAACACCCAGAGGATAGATGAGGGGCAGCCAGAGACTCAGATCTATAACTTGTTCAGGTGAATGCTTATAAAAAGAAAACCAAAGACAAGGGAAGCTACTTTATTAAAGAAAATGAGAATGACTTAGGGCACTGATTTAAGAATGTAAAGACTAATTTCCACCTGCTATAAAACGTGAGTCAAACCAAACTCACACATGATAAACCCTAAAGTCATGCGTGCTTTCCACAGGACATTTTCTATGGTGCCACTTGGTTCCACTGGGAGAGGAAGAAATACCAGTAAGGAGGAGCAAAAGTTGGGGAGACTGGGATTGGCAGGGAGCCTGTGCAGGGGACGGGCAGGGGAGAGCAGGGGAGGGAGCCAATGTGACTGGTGCTTGGGGGAGTTGCTCGTTTCCTTTAGACGCTGCCTTCCCGATGTGTAAAATGAAGCAGCTGGACCATAACCTATTTAAGGCTCTTTCCTCCTTTAAGACTGTTATTTCTTCTTTGCTTCAGATTAAGCTGAAATAACCCCATGTCCTGGTAACAGAGCTTCATCTGGTGCACCAAAGCCCTGTCATCCTGGCCAGTCACTCGGGGAGCTAGAGCAGGTGCGTGTCCAGTGGAATTCAGAGAAATGCTGACATTTAAACTGGAAACTGCTATAAAGATATTTTTCCTTTGGTCAGAAAAAAAAAACCTATAACATATTCTCCTTTGCCCTCGATTTTCCAAAAAGAAAAAGGCTTTCAATAGAAATACTTTCTTAAAAATTTACCATAAAATGACAAGGTACATTTTGTGTCCATTGAGTTTTGTTTAGAGAGAAAAGAAACTTTTCCTTCAGCATTAGAACTACGCAATTTAAGGGTAGGATAACAATGCCAAATTTTATACCCTGAGTGTAAATCACTGTTATATAACATATAAATTAAAAAATGATAATCATGCCTGACTTAACAGAATTGGAGAACTTTCAAGTAATTATCACCCTGTTTCTCACTAAGCCCCATGGAGAAGTGGCCTGGAGTCTTACCTTCCACAGATGTACAGGGGAGAAGTAGCTCCCTAGGTGGCATCTCTCGTGGTCACACTCCCTCAGGGTTCAATGTCTGGGTCAGGGCATCTGATGAGTTAGGCTTGGTCACACGCTCACATCTTGGCTCCAAAGCTTGTAGGAGGACCTTTGTCCCCCTGAGCTTCTCTAGTGGAAGGTGGGCCACCCTCCAGCACACCTCACAATGTAGGCCATCATCTTCCATCAGGATCCATTCACAGGCTAAGCAGCCCAAAATGAAAGACGAAGCATATGCAGGTAAATGCTTTTTTTATGGACGTCCTACAGGTGAGGAAATCGAGGCTCCGAGAGGTGATAGAATTGATCCCAGGCACATAGTTCCTGTGCTGTGACGGTAGCAGGAAGTAGGGAGTGGAGGCTCAGGGAAGGAGCGTGGCCTGCCTTTTTATTAACCAGTCAACTTACTCAACAAAATTCAGATGAGGGTCTATTTTGTGCCGGGAAGTGTCCTAGATAATGCAAACAGAGCGTTGAACTCGCCACTGTCACATGGTGGTCCCTGTCCCCTGGTGCACAGTACGTAGTGGAGAGAGAGATCTCAACATAGAAACATGAAAGGAAATGTAATTACCAGTTTGTCAAGATTAAACAGAAAGATGCCAACTACGGGAAGAGAACGCACACTGGATGTTGGGTTAAGTTCTCTGAGAAAAGGGATTTCTATCTGATGAGGGATTATCCAGATGAAGAGCAGGGAAACGCTGCCCCGGGGAATCCAGGACACAAAGGGTCAGAGAGGAAGGGGCTCGGGCTGCTCACACGATAGCGTGCCTGTCTGCTGCTTCTACAGATGGTTTTACTGAGAGTCAGTTAAGCCTGTCATTCTCACAAAGCCAGAGTAGACACCTGTAATCATTAACTGTCTCTCGGTAAAACCATTTGTAGAAGCAGCAGACAGGCACGCCATCGTGTGAGCAGCCAGAGCCCCTTCCTCCCTGTGCTAAAAGGTGCCCTGGGCTGTGCCCTTTGATGCCAGGGTGCCGGCCAGGGGCATAAAGAGGGAAGAGATGAACCTCCAGGATGTGCAGATTCCACCTGTAAATTGAAAGGTCATCTCAGAAAGCTCCTAATGTGATGAGGAGAGGACAGCGCCCAGGAGGTGGGCTCCTGCTCTTCCCAGTGCTGCCAGCTGTACCTCTGCAGGCCTTGGAGAAATGGGAACATAGTGCTTGGAACAAGTACAGAAAAATCCACCCCCAGAGAGCCGAGTTGGAAGGGCAGGAAGTACGTGTCAACTTACAGAAATAGCATATTTATATAAGAAAGTGATTTCTGCAGCCTGGTCCAAACAAACTGCCGCTCTGGGGCTGAACAGTTCTTAGGAAATTTCCAGGTCACTGTTAGCGCACGAGTCAGGTTAGCCTTGGTTGTGCTAATGTGGCAAAGAGCTCCCAAGTCTCAGTAGCTTGAACAACAAGACTCACCCCTCGCTTATGCCTCCTGTTCTTTGAGGCAGGTAGAAGGTCTTTATTCACTGTGGTCACCTAAGATCCAGACAGACTGAGGGCCCCTTTGACACATGCTTTCACCATTGCCAAAGGAGGAACTGTGCCCTGGCCCTTCATGTCTCCTCCTTGAAGTGTCTCTGATTCAACAAGTCACATGGTCATTCTGAGCTTCATAGTGAGTGGAAATGAAACTCCACTTACTCTACTCACTGGGAGAGAAAAAACGGAAATTTCATGCAGACAGCCAATGAAATCCCCAGAGGCAAATGAGAATATCCTCGTAGCCCAGACGTTGCTCGGCCTCACAAACATCACTGGCATTCACGATGAAACCTTACGCTTCCGCCCTTTCTGGTCCGTGTATCAGCTAAGACCCACTCCAGGAAGCAGAATGAAGACAGGGTCACGGCTGGTTCTGAGTGTGCCTCTAAGACGCCACCTCACCAAGGACTGGAAGTGTCTGCCACAGTGTCGACACAGGTGCACACCTCCCACGCGTAGATGACAGTGCCCTAATTCATTTATTGGGGTCAATAGTTGCTTTGTATCGGTAGTTACATAGAAGGATTCCCTCATATTTAGGAAAAACTCACTAAGTATTAGCGGGCAATAGGAGGTCCATTTGGCAAATTACTCTCAAAAGGTCCACGTGAAAAAAATTCTTGATATCATTTTAGGTGCAACTTTTCTGTACGCTTGAGACATGATTTTTCAATTTAAAACTTGAGCACAGGAACACCAGTGGATTGCATTGAACGGCAAACATTCTTTCCTTCCCCGTGTGAAGGAACGCCCCAGGCCGTTGTCCCTGCCAACATGCTTCCTCTCCCCTTGCCTGCTGGTCATTTGACACAAAGATTCTGAAATGATTGGGTGACAGCCACAGCTTGAATTTTAAAATTTTAATGGGACATTTATTGTGCCCCTGGATGGAAATGCAGAAGTGTTTACCCCCTGGGAACTGGAGCCCTTGAATTGTAGACCTTAAGGTTGCAAGTGCATATTTCATGGGGCCACGGGGGTCATTTATTGGGGTGATGGTCAGCAGGACCACTCCTGCTTCCAGCCTTGTTTCCCAGACCCACACATCACACCTGCCACTTAACTGTCATTGATTAAGGCAGCAACTCTCAATAATACCAGGGCGCTGCGCACCTTCCATTTCTCATTTCCTTAAAATCATCTTCAGTGCAGTGTAATTTACACCCAATACAATTCAACAGTTTAGGTATAGAATTCATTGAGTTTTATCATGATATAAAATTTTTCATTACCTCATATCACTTTGCATTCTATCCATTCCCACACATGGGACTTGCAGACTGCTAATCTGACCTCTGTCACTACAGTTTAGCTTTTCCTAGGATTTCGCAGCAGTGGAATCACACAGGATGTAGTGTCCCACACCTGACTTCCTTAACGTAGCATCCTGCTTCTGAGATCCAGCCATGTTGTATGTTTATCAGTGATTTGCTCTTTTTTCTGGACTATTAGTCCATGTTTGCATGCATACACCACAATGCATTTATCATGACCTTGAAATTAAGTAGCGCAATTCCTCCACCTTTGTCACAATTTTTCTGAACTATCTTAGATGTTCTAGGTCTTTTGCATTTGCAAATAAAGTTTAGAGCCAGCTTTCCAATTTCTACAGAAATAACCTACAGGACCCCTTTGGGGAAGGATGGGGGGAGGATGAGTGGAGAGAGGGTAAATGGTGGGATCACTTATGGTGCATCTTAGAAGGGTACAGGTGAAACTCACTAAATGCAGAATACATATGTTTTCATATAATAACCAAGAAAATCCCATGAAGGTTATGTCAAATAGTTGGATGAAAATATATCAGATTGTATATGAAGCCAGCACATTGTACCCCAAGATTACACTAATGTACACAGCTATGATTTAATGGAAAAAAAAAAGAAATACCTATAGGGGTCTTGATTGGGATTACAGTAAAGATACCGGCAAATTTGGAGAAAGGAAATAATCACAAGGATATGGATTTCTCTGTCCCGTGAGTGTTCTATCTCTCTCGGGTTGTGTGGTCTTTATTTTTCGGTAATGTTCTAGTGCTAGAGGTCTTACATTTATTTTGTTAATTTATCCCTAAGTATTTCATATTTTTGATACTGTAGTAAATGGTATTAATTACATATTAACTTCCATCAATCATTGCTAGGATACAGAAATATGTGATTTTTGTGTATTGATTATGAACCTGCCATCTTGCTGAAACCATTTTAAGAGTTCTAGAAGCTTTAACACAGATTCTCGGGAGTTTTCTATGTAACCCACCTGTAGTATGTGAATGAAGTTAGCTTTAACTTTGTCTTTGCAATCTGTACTTTTTTCTCTTTTCCTTCCCTGTGGCACTGTGTAGGACCCCCAATGTTATGTTGAGTGGAGGTGGCCAAGGTGAGCATCCTTGCTTTGTTTCGATCTTAAGAGGAAAGCATCCAGCCTTTCACTGTTACATATAATGCTGGCTGTAGTTTCTACAGTGGTGTGGTTTATCATGTTGATAAAATTGATTTATATGTCTTGTTTTTATTTTATTTATCAAAAATCAATATTGAATTTTGTCAAAGGTCTTTTCTGCATCTGTTGAGATATTTATATACCATTTCTATTTTAGTCTGTTGATATGGTGAATTACATTGATTGATTTTCAAAGGTTAAATCAACCTTAGCTTCAAAAAAATGATACCCACTTATTTGTGATATATTTTGTCTTTTACATTAGGCCAGATTTGATCCGCTAATAATTTGTTAGGGATGTCTGCTTCTCTTACTATGAGATACATTGATTTACTTTTAACAGTAGCGTCAGACAGCCTCGTAAACTGAGCTGGGCAGTATTCCACTTTTGGCCTGAATGGAGCCATGTCCTCTTGGTCCTGCTTCTTCCTTGAGGGTGTGAAAGATTTCACCAGTGAAGTTATCTGGGACTGAAGGGTTTTATTTATTTGTTTGATTGTAAGAATGTTTTTGTCTAGAATTCAATGACTGTATAGATACAGTGTTTTCAGGTTATTCCCATTTTCTTAAGTCAGTCTGTTAGTTGTATCTTTAAGGAATGTAACCATTTCATCTATGCCGGCACATTGGTTCCTATAAGTGGTCCATATAATTCCTATAAGTGGTTCCCTTATAATTATCCCAGGGCCTACTGAATTTGTAGTGATGGCCCGTCTCTCACATGTGGTTGTGGTACATTTTGTCTTCTCTATTTTACTCTGCTCAATCTGATTATACTTTATTAATTTTATTGACCTTTTCAAATAACATACTTATGGCTTCATTGACCTTTCTTTACTGGTTTTCAGTTTTCTATTTCACTGATTCTTTTATCTATAGTACTTTTTCCTTCATCTTGCTGAGGTTTAATTTGTTCTTGCTGAACATCCCTCAGCAAGACACTACCACACATTGACACCAACACAGCTGTGAGGCACTGACACAGCAAGGTCGTGAGATCTGGCCAGTTGTTGTATAGCGCTGCCAACAGAAGCACATGGTGGCAAGTTCATGAACTTACTTGTCAGGCCTGATGTAGGCTGTGCTGTACATGAAATCTGCCACATTTCATTGGGTATGAAATGGAGATGTTTCATAACCTACATCTTCTGCTATGTCATGGATCCTCTTCTGCACTGAGGGGCTTCACCTACCTGCTTGTCCACCACATGTCTCCCATCAAAATGGGACCTTGGGAGCAACATTTGACGTTCCAGACCCCTCCCTACTTTGCACAGGCTGTGGGGCACTGACAGAAAACATTGTCTATATCCTGTTGCTCCTCCCTATCTACCCACAGCCTCTCTATTCTCTTGGCAAACTCAGTATATCCTCAGCTGGACTTCAGTAGGACTCGGACCTTGATATTTTTCTGGTTTCCGGAAAAGGAAGATGAATCTCTTCATTGCCAAGGCCTCAGCTCATCATCTGGGGAGCCCTGGAACTGGGCTGACCTTTCCGATGCTTTGAAAACTAAATTCAAGCAGTTGAACCTTGTACCGACAGCAGCCAGGCAAGGTAAGTCCTCGTAGTCACAGATGCCATTCAGGGAGGACTACAGCCTAGGCCAGCAGCAGCTGGTACCCTCAGCACTAGTTTGGGAATAGTGGTGGATCACCAAAAGATCCATGATATTTGATTTTTTAAAAAGTTCTAGCTGAGAATCACTGGATTCTAACAGCTGAGTGGGTCTGACTTGAAGAGGAAGAAGTACTCATCCAGCTCCTACCTAGAGAGTCAACACCCAGTCCCGTGCTCGGCACACCTACAGAGCCAGCACCTGGTCCCATGCTCAGCACACCTAGAGGGTCAGAACCCAGCGCTGTGCTTGGCACACCTAGAGAGCAAGCACCCGGCCCTGTGCTCCGCATACCTAGAGAGGTAGCACCAGGCACTGTTCTCGGCACACCTAGGGAGTCAGCACCCGGCACTGTGCTCGGAACACCTAGAGAGTTAGTACCCAGCTCTGTGCTTGGCACACCAGCAGGAGACAGAATCATGTTTTGATGGCTGCCTCTGCTGATAGAAATGCCTTCTTTTAGGCCAAAACACGTCAGGTGATGCTTGACTCACCTTTTATGCGTTCATCCCTTGTTCATTCCTCTACCTCACCCACTCGGCACCACCGAGATGTAGCACACCTAAGAATCTGGGGATCCCTTCCTCTTCACTGCTGCTTCCCTGGGATAAGTCTACAGATTTCCCAAATATAAATCAGGTCGCATCACTCTGGCTTCTCTGCTGAAAACTCTGTATTTTGTTCAGGGTAAAGGGCTGAGGTTGTATAGCCCTCCAGCCCTGATGGATCTTCCTAACACCATCTCTGCTCACATCCCCTTCCTCTCTGGTCCTGGCCCACTGCCCCAGCAACAAGGGCCACTTCGCTGCTGCTCCAGGATACATGAGTGTGGCTCAGCCTCTGGGCTGCAAAGCTCTCTTGCCTGGAATGCTCAGACACCTGCAGGCCTCACTCCTTCACCTTCCTCAACGCCTTGCCCAGATCACCCTCTCTTAAGGAAACCAGAACTTCCTGCCATTCTATTAAAATTGCTCCCTGCCCCGCCCCTCACCAACACCTCTTCCAAATCCCCCTACTCTGCTGGACTTTTCACACTATTTTATCTTACACTAAACATTTACTTATGTCTTTCATTTCCTCTCTCCTCTGCAGAGAAATCTGTTTTGTGGCACTGATTTTATTCAAGTGCCCAGAACGTGGCCTGGCCCACAGTGTGTACCCAGTGATTTCCTGCTGTATCAATCAGTGACTGGCTGAGATTTGAGCTCCCTTTTCTGCAGACATTCTTCCCAATTTAAACAACCTCCTGAATCCCATCCACATGCTACAATGTCATATTCTTCAGCCCTAAAATACGAACTTACAAAATAATGTGTGTTCAAAAGCCGTTAACTCATTGATCTTATTACTAAATTCAAATCTGATTTAAAGTTATGAATTTTTCTGATTTATATAGAGGACAGAAATGAATCTGGGAGAACATCCTTTCTCATAGGAGTTTAATCCCCAAGGCTTCTGCTGGCTGGCACTGAGAACAGCCTGTGATTCTAGGAGTCTATTCACTCTCCACAACCATATCCAAATATTTTAGCACCAACCCCACAGCCTGCACAGTTGGCTGGCCCAGCTGGCCTGCAATATCTGGGGGAGGCGCACGGCGGGCTGACGTCAATTGGCAGGGCCTGTCTGGAAGCGCTCACACCCAGCCTACTCCCACACACTCTCTCTGCACCCAGCGTTATCAGCTAACTTGCTTCTCTGCATTTAAATTCACCTTCTACAACTTTCTCAACAAGGAAATTTGGGGCCTTTATTAACTTTTTGGTCATGTCATTCTCAACCTATAACTATGCCATAAAAACTATAGGAATTAAGTGTGAATTGTTCTAATTAATGCCACTTCTAGTTACACATTTATTTCTCAAGATATTACTATTCATTTTTTTAAATTTCCAGATCTACTCTGTTCTGGTTCTCCATTTTTTTTTAATCTGAAAGGAGGGTACAGATTTTTGTGCAGAAGAGCTGTCTATCATTGTGAGCCACTGATTAGACATCACGACAATGGATTTACCAATTCTCTTTACGCTCATGGTATCTTTTGTTTTGCAGTTTGCATGTGAAAAACAATGGTTACCTCAGTTAGTCTTATCAAACAGTATACCTCTTTTCCACTATGGTGTGAAAATAAACCAAATAGAAAAATCACATAGCAAAACTCAGGGTATTTTAGTATTATAATTAGGTGGAAGAAAACTAATGCAATTCATAATACAAATAGGAAACATTTTGTTAAGGAATCTCATTCATGCTAGCATTGGCTTTACTCTGAAATTTCTCCTATGTTGGTGACCTAATTTAATTCCAGGATGAAAGTGTCATGTCTGAAGTCTCCAAAACAGCAGAAAAAGGAAGAGTGAAAAACCATGTTGCTGATCAGACTAGCAGTGGGCTTACATTCTCATCTTTTCTGTACTTCTAAGGCAGGAAATATTCCTCTTTTAGGAATTCTTTTGCCCACATTCTAAGTGACAGTTTGATACTATGCCGTCTTCCCCTCCATTTCCTCATATGCTCCCACATTCACCTATTTTGGGAACCTTACAAGTATCTACTAACTAATTTTCAACCTGGACAGTAAAATGAGTACCTCCCCTAGTTTCCTCTGCCTCTTTCTCCTCTGCTTTGATGAAGAGCTCGCCCTGGACGCACCACCTCCGTACGAGGACCCGCACCCCAAACTTCTCCTTGATGTCTCTGGTCCTCTCTCACTCCTCCCCTCTTCATTCCTTTACGTGTGAAGCACTGAGCCCATCCTCTCACACTCACCGTCCCCAAGCTGTATCTGGTTGAAAAGGAATGAGAGGACGAGCCTGCCCTGGAGCCACACGTGGTCAGGTGAGGCCTGCGGGGCTGCCCTGTGGGGTCTGAACCGTGAAAAGTCTGCACAGGGCTTTTTTAGTGCTCCTCAGCTTTTGTTAGTGTTTGTGTATTTAATGTGTGGCCCCAGACAAGTCTTATTCTTCCAGTTTGTGGTGGAGAAGATGAAAGGTTGGAAACCTCTGATAGAGCATTACTTTGCACAAGGTTTCTTAGACATGAGGGTGCAGGGTCAGGAGCCAGGCCTGCTTCCCAGTCCCTCAGACAGACGCACCTCTGTCTCCAACTGCCCCTGCTCACTCTTGATCCTGGAAACTTGGCTCACTGAACCCTTTTATAGAAACACCTGTGTGGTTTCCAGCAGCTCTGCCTCCTCCCAACTCGTCCGCACGTCACCATAGGGCCTTGTCAGTGAAAGTTCACACACAGGATGACATATTCTCATTAATTTCCACTATCAGAGCAGACATGCACTCCTACAGAAAGGAAAATTATGTTCAGGTATAAAAAGAATCACTTTAACAATCATGAAACCTACGTCTTAGCATATTTTATATTTTAAGGTTGACAATTCCCATTTATGAATGGAAGTCATGTCTCTGTGTCAGATGACTGTCGGGTCAGGTACCTCCATGGCAAGCTCGGCATTGGCAGCAGGGAACAGCACCGTGGGGAAGGTGGTTACCACTGGGCACCACAGCACTGGAAGTGCTGTCTCAGAAATACGTCTGGAGGGAAAATGGTCTGCTTGTCACACCCACTCAAGAAGAAAGCTCTGACAGATACTGAATTATGGGTTAAATTAAAAACAAACAAAAAAACCTCAAAATCTGAGCAGCCTGAAAGGATGGTCTAAATCCAAAACAACCAAACTTAATGAGGATCATATTAAGTTGGGCATTTTAATTATGCACCAAAATTACTTAACAGCAGTTTATAATTAAAGAATTTTAGGACTCAGAAACTCAGGAATTCCAAAGGAATCTTTGGCATAATTCACTGACCAAAAAACCCAACTGAGTACACTCTTGGGCTGCATTAAAAGAGGTTCAAAGAGAAAGGGAGATGTTAGCTTGGAGGGGCTCGGCTTTGGGTCTGACACCCAGGACTGGGGCAGGATCACAGGCTGACACCCAGGAGTGGGGCAGAATCGTGGGCTGACACCCAGGACTCAGCAGGATCTCAGACTGACACCCGGGACTGGGCAGGATCATGGGCTGACATCCAGGACTGCGGCAAGATCACGGGCTGACACCCAGGACTGGGGCAGGATCGTGGGCTGACACCCAGGACTCGGCAGTATCTCAGACTGACACCCGGGACTGGGCAGGATCATGGGCTGACACCCAGGACTGGACAGGATCACGGGATGACACCCAGGACTCGTCAGGATCACCAGGTGACACCCAGGACTCGGCAGGATCACAGGGTGACACCCTGGACTCGGCAGGATCACAGGCTGACACCCAGAACTGGGCAGGATCGTGGGCTGACACCCAAGACTGGGACAGGATCATGGGCTGACACCCAGGACTCGGCAGGATCTTGGGCTGACACCCAGGACTGGACAGGATCACGGGCTGACACCCAGGACTGGGGCAGGATCACAGGCTGACACTCAGGACTGGGGCAGGATCGTGGGCTGACACCCAGGACTGGACAGGATCACGGGATGACACCCAGGACTCAGCAGGATCTCAGACTGACACCCAGGACTGGGCAGGATCATGGGCTGACACCCAGGACTCGGCAGGATCTCAGACTGACACCCAGGACTGGGACAGGATCACGGGCTGACACCCAGGACTTGGCAGGATCTTGGGCTGACACCCGGGACTGGACAGGATCATGGGCTGACACCCAGGACTGGGGCAGGATCACAGGCTGACACCCAGGACTGGGATGGGATCATGGCACACCCTCACAGGGACATTGCCAACTCCTATGAGTCCAGGTGTGAACAGCGGATGCCTGAAGAAACTAGTGATGTTCTGCTCCAAGAAGAAAAAAGGACAGCAATATAGCCATCTTCAGATAGCTAAGGATTTGAATGCAGCAAAAGGAAACGATTTTATCTCTGATGTCAGTGCCATCTGGCTCAAATACCCCAGGTTAAGAGTTTCCCAGAAGATCCTGCCAACTCGGCACTGGCACTCCAACGTGCAAGCACGTTTCCTCACTACTCCTGGGAATTCCCAGGACACTAAGGACGTACTGTGGCTTCACAACTGCAATGTCACATATCACTAACCTTATAAAATATTGCTAAGTCAGTGATAAACATGGGAAATGGTAGGCAGCCACAGTTCTGGACTTCTCAGGATCTGTCCGCTGCGTTAGAGCAGGTGACCAAGTGGGAAGGATGGCTTGAGGTGTGCACACCTGTGTAGCCGCCGCAGTCCAGCCGTCAAGCACTCCCATCAGGGAGGTGTCAGTGCTGCACGCCGTCACCACCCGCAACCAGGCACCCACAGCTCTGCTCTAAGTCATCACAGGCTAGATTTTCCTCCCCAGAATTCATCTTGATGGAATCCTTCATATGTGTGTACTCTCCTGGGTCTGGCTTCTAAGAGTGGCGAGTGTTTTTGAGATTCATCAATGCTGTGATCAGTAGCTTTTCATTACTGAGTCACAGTCTACTTACCTGTTGATAAACACTTGGGGTTTTCCCCGGGTTTTGGCTATTTTAAGTAAAGCTGTTATGAACGCTCCTGTAAAGTCTTTGTGTAAAGGCAGGTCTCCATTTCTCTTGTTTAAATATCTTGGAGTCATGGCCAGTATTTTCCTAATGTTTCCGTTAAGGGCGTAAAGTATAAAAGATTGAGTTAACAGTATTTCTAAGTTCTTGGACTACATCATCATGAGCCACGAGAAGCCGTTCTCTTGCTTGTTTTATTTTTTATTTGTTTATGAATTTTTTTTCCTTTTCCTGTCCCTTGCCCAGTGATTTGACAGGTGTTTTGATGTGTGTCCTGGGCTGATATTTCACTCTGTCTAGGACTGACAGGAACGTTCTGAAATGTGTTCACATCTATGAGTAAATAACGATACCTGATATAAGTGGTGCAATGAATTAATATTTTAAATGTGGTTTATTCCGTGTGATGGTTCATTTTATGTGTCAGTTCAGCTAGGCTGTAGTACCTAAGTAGTTAATCAAATGCCAATCTAGTTGTTACTGTGAAGGTATTTTGTAGATGTGTTTAACTCCACGATCAATCCACTTAAAGTACAAACATCATAACCTAATGGCATATACCCTCATATTAATCCAAAATAAACATTTTAAAAATCACTTAAAGTGAAGGTGGTCACCACTGAAAATGTGGATGTGCCTAATCTAATAGTTGAAGGCCTTAAGAGTGAAAAGCCTGAGGCTTACTGGGAAAGAAGGAATTCTACCTCAAATGTAACACTGAAATTCCGTCTGAGTTTCTAGCTTGCTGGCCTGCCCTAAAATTGTTGGACCTGGCTCGGCGCCTGTGGCTCAACAGGCTAAGGTGCCAGCCACGTACACCTGAGCTGGCGGGTTCGAATCCAGCCTGGGCCCGCCAAACAACGACGGCTGCAACCAAAAAATGGCCGGGCGTTGTGGCTGGCGCCTGTAGTCCCAGCTACTTGGGAGGTGGAGGCAGGAGACTCGCTTGGGCCCAGGAATTGGAGGTTGCTGTGAGCTGTGATGCCATAGCACTCTACCCAGGGTGATAGCTTGAGGCTCTGTCTCAAAAAAAAAAAAAAATTGTTGGACCTATCAGTCCTCACAACCATGTGAGACAGTCCTTTAAAAAATCATAAATAAATAAATGTGTATATACACACATTCATGTGTGTATATTTATATATTATATACTCCACATATTGTGTTTATATATTGATATATATTATGTATTTATGGATAGATTGATAGATGATAGAAAGACCTTAGGTTCTTTTCTCTGGAGAACCCTGTCTGACTCACTCTGATGCACAGACACCAGGGTTCTGAAGCATCTTACTGGAGGGGCCTTGAAGTGTAGGACAGGGGAGGTTTTAAATCTTTCCCATGTTAGGGTATTGCCTCTAACTTCAAATTTTCCGAGTAGAAACCTTCCAGCTGCACAGCTAGGCTGACCAGGACTTGTTCTGGAAACTTCTCTGATCTGCCTCAGAAGAGCTGGACACAGGCTCAGGGAGCAGTTTGGGGCACCAGGTCCACAGGCTGGTGTGTGTGCAGGCTACCTGCTCCCACTCTGTGGGCATGAGCCTTCCAGTGGCTCTGAGAATCTTTACCTTATTTGATGACTTATTCCTTGACAGGGCACAGCTGTTCTGCCTACCATGAAGAGATCTGAGTGGAGAGCTTGAGTCCTCACAGCAGAGACACAAGCCCCTCTCTGCCATTCTTACGATGCCCACCTGCTCCTGCTCCTGCACCTGCCGATGGAGTCGGCAGGAGCCCTGCCTCTGGCAAGTGACCCACCTTTCCTGGTCCCTGAGTGGAGTCAGGCAGATAAAAGATGTTGACTCCTGATTCGATGCAGAAAACAAAAGGAAAACACAGGTCAGCCAATACCCACGCTCTGCTTCCTTCCTTCTTCTCCTCCCCACCGGGCTCTCAGCTGTGGCTCAAGGCGCACTGTCGTTTCCTGTAGTACAATCTGAAATAGTGGTGAGAAAAGAGAGGGGAGTGGGAGAAGAGTAAGGACTGGGGAGCGATGGTGACAGGGGACAGCTGGGCAGCACCAGCCACGTGGCCCTTCTCCCAAGGGCCTGGCTGCATCCTGGCAGCTCCCAGCAGCCACTTCAGTGGGAAGCTGTTTGCTGAGCTTAAAGCAGCTCCTACATCAAATCACCACTCAGACAGGAAAACCGCAGGGCCAGAGACACCCTCTCACAAAAGAGATTATATCTTCAAGTTCAAACTAATCAATAAATTATTAGAGTGATGTGGCAAATAGCTAATGCTCTGTACCATAACCTGTCACCTTGGGAAGCCGTTTAATAAGACGGATGGTTTGGTTCAAGATAAAGAGAACGTATGTCTTTTATTTTTTGATTCATATATAAATTGATATCATATTATTTGCTAAATACTTATAAATGTGGCCTCCCAGCATATACTTTCGCATGCCGTATCTTCTCACAAACTGTGAATCACTTGAGATGGGAGTGTGTGCACACGTGTGTGTTTCCATGTACGCAGCACTCAGGTCTCCACGTTGCCTCTGACTTCTCCCTAATAAAGCAGAGAGCAGGGTGTGTTTTATCCAGCGCCAGCTCCAAATTCCGGCCCCAACAAACAACACTGTGACAAGCATGCTCAGCATGTCCTGAGTGTCCCCGGGAAACGTATTAATGTGCTTTTCCCTGGCCACCCTCCTGGGTGGCTGCTCCGGTTTCCACGTGGGATTTCTCAGTCCACCGACTTGGAATTACTCATCTGACAGGTAACAAGTGGCACCTCACACTTCATTTATGTTGCGTCTTTCTGGCTGTATGTGAGTCTGACTGCACACTTGCTCGTGTGCACGCCAGCTTTGAGGCCTCCCCTTCAGTAAGTTACCTGTTGGTGTCCTTTGTCCGTTTATCTATAGCACGCCTGTCTCTCCACTTGGTGGGCAGTCACAGAACACTTGGGGCTGGGTCACTTACAGTGGACAGAAACGTCCTGTTTCACAGGGGACCTGGAATTCCAGGATTGAGGGGCCAGCATCTGGCGAGGACCTTCTCACTACATCACTGCATGGTGGAAAGCAGAGGGCGAGAGAGGGTGAGAGGAAGCTGAACTGCCTCTTTCACAATAACAACCCCACCTGCGAGGGAAGAAGCTGCCTTCAAGCCTCGTCACCTGTACTGGCTTAACTTATTAATTCTGTTGTAGTACTGACAGTGATTAAATTTCAACATGACTTTTGGAGGGGACATTCAAACCATAGCATCCCACCCCCAAACTTACGTCCTTCTCTCACACAGAATGCATTTCTTTCCTCCCAATGGCCCCTGGCTCTGAACTCATTCCAGCATCCACTCAGCAGTGCAGAGGCTCATCTACACCAGACGCGGGTGAGGCCCGAGGCCTCATTCCTCCTGAGGCAGACTGCCCTGCAGCTGTCAGCCTGGGCAATCAAACGACTTAGTTGCTTCCAAAGCGCATGGTGGAACAGGCTTGGGCCAGACATTCCCATTCCAAACGGGCATTGGAATGGTTTCCCCTGTGGAAGCAACGCCTTGCACGTACTAATAATAAATCTTGGTGGCCAGGAACTTGGGAATTGCACCAGCGTCTCAATCTCCTCGCTTCAACAGGGTCTCGCAATTACCTATATCTTTTGTGTTACTAGCAAAGCTTAATAATTGTTTTCGGGTTCTTAGAAGTCTGACTTGATAATTTGACCTAATTTTCTACTTTATTATTATGAAATGTTGTAGAACGTATGTTTATTATTTTCTCAGTCTCTGCCCTAATTGGGGTATACAGTAATCCTCAATCCCGACACAACGTAGCCGAGTCTTCCCTCCTGCTGTCCTGGTTTTCCTTGCTGTTTGAATTCTGTGTGCCACAGTTGCAGACATAACACCACTTTAGTCATGAACGCATCAGTGTGCGTCTTCTAAAACAAGTGTGTCCTCTTAAGTAACCACAGTGCAATGATTAAAATCAAGAACTAACCTTGACGCAGGCCTGCCGTCGAGTCCACAGGCTTCTCCGAACGTTGCCCAGCGTTCCTCTCCTGTTCTCTGCACAGAAGCCAACTAGCACAGAGGACTCTGCCCCGGCCCCAGTCCAGCACCCTGGCCACGTTTGGCTATCTTGCTGCGTCAGCCTCCTATAACCTGGATCACCACCTAGTTCATTCTGTCTTTCACAATCTTGACTTTTAAAAAGAGGATACGGCCTGTACAGTTTTTTGAAAGACACCTTGTCAACAACGCTTTGGATCTGAGGGAGCACTTGCCTGAGATCAGTTTTGTTGCAACCTTTACTCGCATGGAAAGACAGAGATTGCCCAACAAATGACAGTCCTAACTAAAAATGGTACAAGCAAAATAATAAAATTATTCAATAAAACTGTATACAAGGTTCTTATTTTTGTTTCCTTGTTTCTTGTTAAACATTGAGATCAAATGCCTTACTGAAATATAAACACACAAAATTTGAATAAACATGTCACCATGAAGAGAAAAGTCTATTTTCAAAGAACTAATTTTTCCTCTCCCCTCATTTTTATTTGATGTTGAGCAAAATCATACAGTTTAGAGGAGTAAAAAGAAGCATTGTGTCTGAACACACACAAAGCAACCACTTTGTGTGTGACAGTGTAAAGGAGTAGGTGTTGGGAACAGCTGGAGACCAGGAGACTGTCACAGTCAGAAGATGGTGCCTCCAACTTTCGGGTTCCAATGGGGCGTGTGCAGATTTCTCTCCACACCCGCCTGGCTCTGAAAAGAATAGCAGGTTTTTGTTTGCGTTGATGTTTGGTGCTCTGGGTTTTTTCCTAGTCTTTGCCGATGTGAAATATGGCACTCCCCCTGCATTCGCTGTTTCTACATGTGCTGCCTCTCAGACTGGCTGGTTTGACCCAGTTGGAATTTGCTCCTACTTAATCAATCCACCTTCAAGCTTTCATGGTTTCCTTGGTGGCACAAGCCCATCACACTGATTCCACCACAAAACCATCTCGCCCCGGGCCTTCAGGTCGACATGACCGTGGTCCTCCTTCTTACCTCCCATCTGGGGCTTAGCGTCTACCCCTCCCATCACGTGGCTCTCCCAGGAGCACGTTGACCCCATAACCCCATCAGCGTGAAGCAGACACTCAGTACTAGAGACACAGAAAACGTCCCAAAGTGCTTATAAATTTGCTGAACTTTTCTTTGTAGTGTAAAATGCTAGACATGTTAACGCTTCCTGAATGCTGAAATCTTTCTGCAGTGTAGTCCAGTGATTTTCAACTCCTGTGCCATGGGAGAATCTTAGGTATGCTGCAAAAATTTTTAAAGATCATTAATTAAATTATTTTCATAAGAAGTTCAAAACACAGTATGTTATTCTTTTTAACTCTTTTTTGGGGGGAGGGGTCAACATAATTGAAATATGCCATAGAAGTTTATAGGTCCAAGTGTTCTGTGAGATTAAAAAGGTTGAAGAACACTGGTGAGGTCCCTTTGAGGGTACAGAATTCTGTGGCATATGTATATGGACATGTGTGTCGACATCATCCCAGCAGTCATACAATTCAAACCCATTCAGCTACTCTGTCCCTTTCTCCTAGAGTTCAGGGCGACCGTCAAACCTGGCACCATATTATGGCTCCCCTTCCTATGGTTCTGTCTTGGTGGGCCCTTCCCATGCACGTTGAGATGCTCTCTGTCTTGGTGGGCCCTTTCCATGTGCATTGAGGTGCCTTTTGGTTTCCCTTCCTATGGCTCTGTCTTGGTGGGTCCTTCCCATGCACGTTCAGATGGGCTCTGTCTTGGTGAGCCCTTCACATGCTCATTGATATGCGCTCTGTTTTGGTGGGCCCTTCCCATGCGCATTGAGATGCGCTCTGTCTTGGTGAGCCCTTCCCATGGATGTTGAGGTGCCTTTTGGTTTCCCTTCCTATAGCTCTGTCTTGGTGGGCCCTTCCCATGCACATTGAGATGCACTCTGTCTTAGTGAGCCCTTCCCATGCACCTTGAGATGGGCTGTGGTGAGCCCTTCCCATGCACATTGAGATGGGCTCGGTCTTGGTGGGCCCTTCCCATGCACATTGAGATGCGCTCTGTCTTGGTGGGCCCTTCCCATGCACATTGAGGTGCCTTTTGGTTTCCCTTCCTATGGCTCTGTCTTGGTGGGCCCTTCCCATGCATGTTGAGATGTGCTCTGTCTTGGTGAGCCCTTCCCATGCACGTTGAGATGCACTCTGTCTTGGTGGGCCCTTCCCATGCACGTTGAGATGCACTCTGTCTTGGTGGGCCCTTCCCATGCACATTGAGATGGGCTCTGTCTTGGTGGGCCCTTCCCATGCGCGTTGAGATGCACTCTGTCTTGGTGGGCCCTTCCCATGCGCGTTGAGGTGCCTTTCCATTCAGGAAACTTTTCTTGCAATCACCGTGGATCCAGGCGGTTTTGTTTTCCTCATCAGAAACGTCAGCAGGTTGGCTCAGGCAGCACCCTCAGCTCTCCTTCCTGTCCCCAGTCCTTACTGCTCCTCTCATCCTGGTCACCTTCCCTCTTGCTCTGACTCCTGGGGGAGCTCTCCCAGGGCATCCCCCACAAACCTGACTCTGGGTCCCACTCCCTCGGATCCTCTGTGGGTTCCAAGGCTGGGATTGTGCTCTCAGCTGCTCTCACCCTTCCTCAGTCGCTTATCTCAATCTTAAAATTCTGACATGTTATTTCCACCCCATCATCTTCCTGTTTATCTCAGTTTATACTTTGCTAAAAACTTTTCAACTTTGACTCAAATGGCATCTGCCTCCTCACAAAGTTTTAAATATGTTCTGTAGAATCTTGGAGTAGATCACTTTTAGAAGCATCGAAACTTTATTTTTCAGCCACAAAGCAACAAGTCTGGCTCCTGTTGTTGGTTAAATTGCCTTCCCCATCTGTGCTGGGCAGGCAGGTAGCTGTGCAGAGCCCTGGCCAGCGTCCCCCCACAACCTGGTCTATCGGGGTGAGACAGAATCAGAGACTGTCCCCCGCTTCTGCCGACCAGCTACAGTGAGGACACCACGGCCTCTGAGTTGGGAGCAGAAGTGACGATGGACTCCGGTGTCTTCACTCCTGTCACAGAGTCTCTTTCCTGAGGTGAGTTTTATTAGCTCACTTCCATCTTTATGGTCACTAAAGATTTCTTGCTGATTTTAAACACGGGTCATCTGTCAGTTGTCACGTGGGCCGTTTGCTTTTCAGCTTGTCACAGTGAGGGGCTGGGCTTGCTCAGAATCCTTCACATGCACTGAGGCGGGTGGTTCTGTGATGGGGGAACCAGTATAAACATTTCACTCTTTCTTTTACCCTGATTGAGAAGTGTGATGTGACTTTCATTCAACATTTGTAAATTTCCTGCTGTGTTTTCTGTCCTCTATGCATGTTGTGACAATTGTGGCCCAGGGGCAGAAGGACCATTCTCCCAGGGCACATGGCCAACACCTCAGGGGAACATCAGCTTGGGTGCTGGTACCAATGGTTCTTGTTTAACAAAGAAAAGTGAAAACAGAGATGAGGCAATCAGCAAGTCGTTCAGACCTGCCCTGGATCCGAGACACCGGGAGGCCCCACTGTCCTCCAGCAGAAACAGCCTTGGGTGTGAGTTATTGTCCTAGAGAGAAATCAGACTTGGCTCTAACTCCCTTAATGGATATAGTTTTTTAATTCCATTTTATTTCCAAAGAAAATAAAACCATCAATTATAGAGTTCATAAATAATTTCCCAGAAAAGAATCTGACCGAGAGTCTAGTAATCTGTTACTTTGAGTTTTCATTTTTTTTTCCATAGCTTTATCTGGAAACTGAGAAATAGCTGCTGTTAGCCTGATGACATGTTAAAGCCCAGAATAAGTTTCAACGCACACTGCTACAGTTGCTTTTCACTCAGGAGGCGACCCGTTTGTCAAACTGGTGTCCAAGAAAGCACCAAAGCCTGAGACCATGTGGTATAATGCCTCTTGGGCACGGATCTCAGCCACCCAAGACCGAGAGCCTGAGTAGCTCACGGTGACAGTTGTAAAGATGCTTGTTAACTATGGGCAGCCTGGTCTCTTCCTTGCTAAGTAAGAACCATCGGTACCAACGTCCAAAGCTGGGGAAACGTCTATGCAACTTTCTCAGAATAAATACAGAAAGTCTCCGCCTACAGTTTCTGAGTTAGAATAAATGCAGAAAGACTTCGCCCCCCAGAATGGAGGGGTTTGGAAGGCTGGGACACCCAGTCCTGGATGACAGTGCCACGCCCTGGGTGAAACTCATGACCCCAAGTGCTTACCTGGTTCTCTTTATACCAAATAATAAAACTCTTCTATAATTTTTCTACACATAAAGTAGTGGCTATCTATGCACAGCTGTTTTACATAAACTTCTAGAAGTGTTTTATATACAAAAAAAATCTCAGGACTTTGTCACAAACTAAAAATTCCAATGATGCCATTATTTAAAATACAAATCATTTCTTTGGTTTTTCCCTTTTCCCAGAAGGCAACCTCAGGATGCACATTCTGATGCCATTTGTCTGAGCACCCGTATGCTGTGAGCATCGTGCACCGAGGATGTTTATTAAAATCACAAATGTGTACGTTTGTGAATGCTGAAGATTTTAACTACCAAGCACTTTTTTCTAAAGATTTTTCTAAACAAAATGTCTGTGACTGAAATAATCAGAGTCATATGTACCTCTATGCTTTGTAAATAACTTCAATGTCCTGGATTTCTTCTCCCCTAGTACTTGCAAACCAATTCTTTAAGAGAACACCAGGAAATGTGGCAGACATATAAAGGGTCTCGGTTTACAGATTGTAACCTGGGTATTATATATTTCAGTACCACACGGAAATGACTAACTTCACAAATATCACACATTCCACAGTGTTAGCTTTCGCATGTATTCAGGGACCAGAACTAACTCTGAAGCTCTGAGAAGGTCATGGCTATTGAGTAATTTTTTTGGCCTGAAAGCAGCCCTGTAGCCAAGAGCAATTTATTGAACCAGAAATCCAGACACCATTTATTGAAAGTTGCCATAAATTCCTACTAAACTAGATATATCTTAAAGGCTTATTTTTGGTAAATTGGCTCACAGTCATAAGGGTGTGCAAAGAAAATAACACAAAACCACCACTGGATTCTGAGTTAAGGACAGAGCCCCGTGTTTGGTGTCAACATAGACATGGATGTAGCATAGGATTTCTCTGGGACGGTAAGGGCGGCGCTGTAGACAGAGGTGGTAGATGGCAGAGGAAAGACTCAGGGGCTGCATTAGCAGGGAAGTATTCACCCACACCCTCAGTGACGTGGACCACCTATAAGTGACATCCACAGAAACTACGGTCACTCGATCACACAATAAACATGGGGCAGACATTCAGGCTGGGAACACAGAGAAGGAAGAACCTCAGTTCTCCCTACAGAATTGTGAAAACTTTACAAAGGTAATGCCCCATCTCTGAACTGAAAGGCAATTCAAAGTTCTCCATGCAGCTAAGCAGGAAGAGAACATCTCTGGCACAAAAATGTTTTTGATAGCAAATCTAGGGAAGTGAGGACATTAAATGCTAAGTAGTTAATAATAATATCAATAATAATAATGATGAAATATGTGCAATAAGACATAGGAAAACATACACATCACAAGGCGTCATGGCTCACACCTCTAATTCCAGCACTCTGGAAGGCCATGGGAGGCGGATCACTGGAGCTCACCAGTTCCAGACCAGCCTGAGCAAGAGCAAGACCCTACCTCTAAAAAAACAGCTGAGCACTGTGGTGGGTGCCTATAATCCCAACTACACAGGAGGCTGAGGCAAGAGAATTGCTTGAACCCAAGAGTTTGAGGTTGCTATGAACTATAATGCCACCGTACTCTACCTAGGATGACCCAGCTCTCTCCAAGGGCTCCCAGGGAGGACCCTCCCTTGCTTCTTGCCAACAATCATTGCCGTCCTTGGTGTGTGGCAGCATCCATCTGATCTCTGCCCCTGGTGTCAGACGTGTTCTCCGTGTGTGTTTCCGTGTCTTCACGTGGGGTGAAGACTCTATTTTAGAAAAGAAAAAAAGAAAAAGAAAAAGGTACATATCACTGAGAATGACTTCTAGACACGTGACTATGTGAGATGTTAGGAAGGAAAATGTAAGATAAAGGTGAGAGTGAGACTACTACCCAAAATACCTACTGTAAGTTTCTGAACACTTAGAATTTTGTCTACGTGCTTGCAAACAGTCAGTGAAAAGAGGAAAAGCAATCCATTGCCCAGTCGACAGTGCGGTAGTGTTCCAGAGAAGCAAAGACTAATTCTATTGAGCCGGACAGTTATTCCTCCAGGTTATAGAGATGATTCCTTGTGATACAATAAACTGTGTCCTCAACAACATCTGTACATTAAGATTGTAAGGAACAACGGTGCCCTTCAATGTCAGTATAAGGCACCACTCAAGCATGGTTCAGTAAAATAAATTCCATATAGGGTCAAAAGGAAGTAGCCCAGGCCCGCCACTCTCTGACAGTCTGGCAGGGGGACTGATGGACCACATACATTTCAGGCAATGTACAGGATGATCACCATCCTCTGGGCAGTTTAAGGGCTGTTTCTTATTCACAGAAAGGATTTTCCAAGCAGTGTTTAAAGACAGATTCAGGGTTTTCCTCAGAAAGCAATTCCAGGTTGATTACAGCACAGAGAATGTCCAGAGTAATTTTAACTTAGTGAACTAGACAATCCCACAAAGTTGATCCTGGGCTCCAATACTGGCTAGAAGGAAGACTGTGTGTGAGGTTGCCCGCACTGTGCCTTTCTACCAGACCAACAAACAAGCATTGCAAAGGAGACACACCACCCAAGTCACAACCAAGGGATCGGGTGCACGGCCAGACCCTCTTTAGTTGCTACAGCATAACCAAAGTCTGACACCATGTAAAGAGCAAGAGCAACTCCTGCCCTGCTTGAGACCACCTGGAGGAAGGAAAGGGCTAGGGTAGCCACCAGCTCTTACAGCCATTCCAGCCACACACCAGACATGTGAATGACATCATCATGCGGCCACATGAATGACACCCAGTGAGATTAGCAAAAGAACTCTCCAGCTGAGCCCATCCTGATCACAGAACAGTAAGCAACCAGTGATTACTGGGCTCAGCCTCTGAGTTTTGGGCTAGTTTGCCAAATGGCATTACATTACTAAAATAGCTCCACACTTGGAAAAAGTCAAAAACACATGTATTCAAATACCTGCCATGACCCCCCCCAAAAAAGCGATAAAGCATCTAATATTAAGCATTTTTTTTTGATTGACCAAATAAATCAAAGGGCTGTATAGGCTCTCTCTTCATTAAATGCTAAAAGAAAATAATGGTCATCTATGGCTAACAGGGTCAGAAAGTGTTTCCAACGGCTGCTTAGAACATTCCCTCCAAAACTGCAGGGTTTTATTTTGAAATACTTGCTTCTAGTCTTTTTTCCTGAGTTTAAGGTAGAGCCCCTCAATAAAGTGAAAGACTATAGGCCAGGATGGAAAAGAGTATGGCAGAAGAAAATCCAAACAGGGGCAGCAAACATCACGAACATGGCCTGCAGGCTCCTGGAGTTACCTAGAGGTCGTCACACTCCAGGACAATCTGGCTTTGTGGGGGTGACAGAGCTTGAGGCCTGGTTGGAAACTTGGCCTCCTTTCCTCTGTCTTGTTTCCTAGGGCTACAACCTGGGGGGAAGAGCCTGAATAAGAGGAATGTATTGTCTCAGGGTGTTGGTGGGCTGTGCTTCTCCAAGGGCTCCCAGGGAGGACCCTCCCTTGCTTCTTGCCAACAATCATTGCCGTCCTTGGTGTGTGGCAGCATCCATCTGATCTCTGCCCGTGGTGTCAGACGTGTTCTCCGTGTGTGTTTCTGTGTCTTCACATGGGATTCTCTGCCTGGTGTGTCTCAATGTTTCCTCCTTACGAGATCACTGGACTAATACCCACCCCAATGCAATATGACCTCACCTAACTTGACCAATTACATCTGCAAAGTCCCTAGTTCAAGTAAGATCTCATTCTGAGGCTCATGGTGAACGTGAATTTTGAGGAACACTTTTCAAACCAGTGAGATATTCAATTACAATCGAAGGTACTTGGACTTGTCCCAGCATGCCACTCCCCACTGGAGCTAGACCGTTCAGGGAGTTACTGGGACAGACTGACCATGCTGGGACCTTCTATGAACGGCCGAATGGTCGGGACCCTCCTTTCAGGATGGAGGTCTTTAAGCATTGCCACTCAACCCTATAATAGGTGTCTTTCTCCCTAACTACAATGGCTGTGAGGGGCTGTGGCCTACAGGTTGTTGGTCAGTGTATTGTACATAACTATTTTTGATGTGAAAATGTTTCTGAGAGGTAGAACA
>CAUYRH010101489.1:0-14110 GCA_963574655.1 Perodicticus potto | reverse complement strand
GTTTTGATGCTATTCTATCCTTGCAGATTGAAAAGAAAAAGAAGACGAAGGTCCTTGCCACTGTTACAAAACCAGTTGGTGGGGACAAGAATGGTGGTACTCGGGTGGTTAAACTTCGCAAAATGGTAAAATTTGGAGACTAAATGGATTTCCAGTTTAAGCTTTAATACTGTGAAGATTTTTTTGTGTACTGTGGTTCTAAAGATTTCTGCTTACTCAATCTTTTTCAGTTGAAAAGAAAGGGTTCTAGGTCTAACAATTACTATTTAATCTTAAATTGAGTTATTTTCTGTACTTTTTCACATATAAAATAGGAGTAAAAGTACACCTCAAAAGATGGTTGTGGAGGTTAAATGAAATAACACATAGGGCTTGTCCTAAAGAATAGAATATTTATTCACAAGAGCAGTTTTTCTTGGTCTCCATTAATCACAAGATCCAGCGTTTTCTCTGGAGTTACTCTGTAATTTCCATTATGAAAACATTGCCAGATACCTCAATGTATGCCATTTATTCACAGGTGAAAGTTAACTGCTTCAGAGGGAAAATAATACTTGTGAGGTGGTTTTGTGTTAGGCTGTCATGTTTGTGGTAAAAGTAAACCTATACTAGTGATATATCTTATTAAGAGTTGTTTGTTGGGTGACGCCTGTGGCTCAGTGAGTAGGGCACCGGCCCCATGTACCGAGGGTGGCAGGTTCGAACCCAGCCGCACTTTGTGGTGGGTGCCTGTAGTCCCACTTGCTTGGGAGGCTGAGGCAAGAGAATCGCCTAAGCCCAAGAGCTGGAGGTTGCTGTGAGCTGTGATGTCAGAGCACTCTACCGAGGGCAACAAAATAGGACTCTTGTCTGAAAAAAAACCACTTTTTTGTCATACTGTTCTTTTGGGGGGAGAAAGGGGGAGACAGAGTCCCACTATGTCACCCTGGGTAGAGTGCTGTGGCATCACAGCTCACAGCAACCTCAAACTGTCAGGCATAAGCTGTTCTCTTGCCTCAGCCTGCAGAGCAGCTGGGACTACAGGTGCCCGCCAGAACACCCGGCTATTTTTGTTGCAGTTGTTTAGCTGCCTTGGGCCGGTTTCATACCTGCCAGCCTTGGTGTATGTGACTGGCACCATAACCACTGTGCTGTGGGTGCTGAGCCTGTCATGTTGTTGATGTGAAGTGAGTGAGGCAAAAATCTCAAATCAATAGAAGTTTATTAAGCCAAAATTAAGGATGCACTCAGGACACAGACGAGCTGTGGCTATTTTTCCTAAAGGCAAGTTGGACCCTTTAGCCTTTTTTTTTGCCCTGGGTAGGGTGCCATGGCATGATCATAACTCAAAGCAACTCCTAGGCTCAAGTAATCCTCCTGTCTGTCTCAAGTAGCTGGTGCAGGCTGAGGCTCAGCCTCCCAGAGTGGCTGATGCTAGGCCACTTTTAGCATTTTATTTGGGTTTTTTTGTTTGTTTGTTTTTTTTTGAGACAGAGCCTCAAGCTGTCACCCTGGGTAGAGTGTTGTGGCATCACAGCTCACAGCAACCTCCAACTCCTGGGCTCAAGCGATTCTCCTGCCTCCGCCTCCCAAGTAGCTGGGACTACAGGTGCCCGCCACAACACCCGGCTAGTTTTTGGTTGCAGCTGTCATTGTTGTTTGGCGGGCCAGGCTGGATTCGAACCCGCCAGCTCAGGTGTACATGGCTGGTGCCTTAGCCCGTTGAGCCACAGGCGCCGAGCCCACCTTTAGCATTTTAAAAAGTGGGGGGCGGCGGAATTGGTGAAGCATAGTGGTTATGTACTTCTGAGACCCAGGAAATCCACATTTTACAGAATTGAGGGGAACATTAAGGTTAAATGGGGGTGCAGTAAGCATCAGTTACATAGATGGACCTTGGTAGGTAGAAGAATGTTTGATTCTTTGTCTACAGTTGTGTTACCTGTAAAGAAATGAGTGTTATTCACTAGTGTGGAATCCAAAAGGCATTAGTTGGATGCTAGACATAGTTAAAATTTGCATGTCCTTGTTTATGGGACGTAAGCAAGGAATTCTTTTAATATAAATGACATGTGGGACCTGTTTTGTTTTTTTTTTAAGACGGAGTCTCACTTGGTCATGCTTGGTAGAGTCCCGTGACGTCTTAGCTCACAGCAACCTGAAACTCTTGGGTTCAAGTGATCCTCTTGCCTCAACCTCCCAAGTAGCTGGGACTACAGGTGGCCGCCACAACACCTGGCTACAAAAGAAAAGTCAAAATCTAGTGTGGTGTCTTTTACAATAAATGAGCTCCTAGTTTGAAGATCTGGTTTTGTGTAGTATGATTTCCTTGTAGATGAAGTGAGAATAAGACTTGGCACTGTGAGGATCAGATGAAGTGGTGCAGATATAGACACACTTGAATTGGGAAACAAGCCATGTCTCCTTCCTAACATGCAAAATATGGTGTGCATGTTTTTCTTTGTGTGTGTGTGTGTTTTTCTGAAGGAGTTTACATGAGACAGAGATGAGGGACTAGAAAATTCATGTGAAAAATAAAGCTTGAATGTGTGAGCTTGCCTTGTAATCTGAAGTTTTGTCCCAGAATTACAAAAGTGAATTGATTGATGCCATTTTGAGCAGCTCCTTCACTAAATGATTTTCATTGTGTGTTTTGCACATAAAGGATACAGAAGCAACGTTGGCCTTTTCCAAGTTTAAAATCTATGTAAGAGAAGTGAAAATGGAATAGTGTAAAGTGGAATAGTCTAAAGTTTCAAATGGGTAAAAAAACCATTGAAAAGGTTTCCCTGGGCTCGGTGCCTCTATGCTCAGCGGCCACGGTGCCAGTCATGTACACCAGAGCTGGTGGGTTCAAATCCAGCCAAACAACAATGACAACTACAACCAAAATATAGCCGGGTGTTGTGGTGGGCACCTGTAGTCCCCAGCTACTTGGGAGGCTGAGGCAAGAGAATCACTTAAAGCCAAGCGTTTGAGGTTGCTGTGAGCTGTAACACCATGGCACTCTACCCAGAGTGACAGCTTGAGACTGTCAAAAAAAAAAAAAGAAAAAAAGGTTTCACTGACATAAAATTCAGTACCACTAAATCTGAATTGCTTATTTAAGTTGGACCTGTGGACTCTCCCCAGCCTAGATACTATCCCACCGAAGATGTGCCTCGAAAGCTATTGAGCCATGGCAAAAAACCATTTAGTCAGCATGTGAGAAAACTGAGATCTAGCATCACACCCGGGACCATTCTGATTATCCTCACTGGACGCCACAGAGGCAAGGTGAGCAGAGTACCACAGCTTGGAGAGCTTTGCTGCAGCTCTGCAGCACTTGATCATAATCTCTTTGCATTTTGGGTGTATCATCTATGTTTCATCTAGGGACCTGAAACATACAACAAACAACCCAGTCACTAATTGCATGCTGCTTCTCCACACCCCCCACATTATAATCATTTTTCACTTGTTGCAAATAACACCTTTAATGTGTAATAAATAGTTAGAAATGATACATGTCCATTTGCTCAGAAATATACTTAAATTTAGGTTATTTCCTTAGCTTGGTGTAGTTGCTTCCATAATTGCTGAGCCTTAGACATGTATGTAGAAGATTCCTTTACCAAACTTAGATGCCTGTGTTTTGATTGAGAAGTCAGATTTAATGGCACAAACTAAATCTTTTCTGTTTAACTTGCAGAGAGTGGTTTTCCTAAAGCAACTGGGCAGTGGCTTGCTACTTGTGACTGGTAAGAATTTCTGTGGATTATGGTCTCTGAAACTTCCATTTCTAAATGGCTTCCAGTAGGTTGGGCATGGTGGCTAACCTCATGGAAGCCATGGCTAGAGGGCCGCTAGAGCTCAGAAGTTTGAGACCAGCCTGAGCAAGTGCTTCGCAGCAGGCACCTGTAGTCTCAGCTACTTGGGAGGTTAAGGGCAGGAGGATCTCTTGAACCCAGGATTTTTTTTTTTTTTTTTTTAGAGACATAGTCTCACTTTATTGCCCTTGGTAGAGTGCCGTGGTGTCACACAGCTCACAGCAACCTCCAGCTCCTGGGCTTAGGCTATTCTCTAGCCTCAGCCTCCTGAGTAGCTGGGACTACAGGTGCCCGCCACAACGCCTAGCTATTTTTTGTTGCAGTTTGGCCGGGGCCGGGTTTGAACATGTCACCCTCAGTATATGGGGCCAGCACCCTCCTAAGCCGCGGGCGGTGCCCGTGGCTCTTTCTCTCTTTTCTTTTTGAGGCAGAGCCTCAAGCAATGACCCTAGATAGAGTGCTGTGGTATCACAGCTCACAGCAACTTCCAATTCCTGGGCTCAAAATGGAGATTCTGAGCCCCATTCACTGCCTTGTGTGCAGTGAGTTAAAACAGGCAGATGTAGAGAATTCATCCTGCGTAAAACATGGAATTGGTCTGTCACACAGCATTAAGATGCAGATCTTAAACAGGTGAAAAGGGTTATGATTCACTCTTGGCAAGCACCTGGAGCCTGTGGTTTTTGTTGTCTGTCACCCAGGCTGGAGTATTCACTTTCCCCTTGAACTTCTGGGGTCATCCTGAGTGACTTAAAAAGATTTGAGGCAGGACAAAATAATTGTTTCCCCTTTCCCTCACTAAATGAGTGTGTTTGTTTTACATAGGACCCCTGTCCCTCAATCGAGTTCCTCTACGAAGGACACACCAGAAATTTGTTATCGCCACTACCACAAAAATTGACATCAGTAATGTTAAAATCCCGAAGCATCTTACTGATGCTTATTTCAAGAAGAAGAAGCTCCGGAAGCCCAGACACCAGGAAGGTGAGATCTTCACCACAGAAAAAGAGGTAAGTTTTCTATTTCTGTCATCTGTAATAAGATTGACCCTTCTAGTTGGGAGTGAAGATAAACAGACCTCTAAGCATTGTTGCATAAAAATAAGGAGAAAATAGAAGATAAATAGTGAGAAATGTCTGGGAAGTGCTTGTTTTCTTATAAAGTCAGTAGTTTTGAGGGCTAGGAGCTTATCTTAGAATCTTGAGATTTTGGTAAAACCCTTTAGGGATCAGTGCTGTCACTGCATTTGGAATGTGCCCTTATTTATCCTTGATATGTATTAAAGGATGAAAAGGGCCGGGTGTGGTAGCTCACACCTGTAATCCTAGCCCTCTGGGAGGCTGAGGTGGATGGATCACCTGAGCTCACCAGTTCAAGACCTGCCTGAGCAAGTAACTCCATCTCCAAAAATAGCTAAGCAGGCTTGGTGCCCATTGCTCAGTGATTAGTGCAGGACGCCGGCCACGTAACATCGGGGCTAACAGGTTTAAACCCGGCCCAGGCCTGCTAAACACACTCTATTGAGGGTGACATAATAAGACGGTCTCAAAAAAAAAAAAAATAGCTGGGCGTTGTGGTGGGTGCCTGTAGTCCCAGCTACTCAGGAGACTGAGGCAAGAGGGTTACCTAAGCCCAAGAGTTTGAGGTTTCTTTGAGCTCTGACACCTCAGCACTCTACCAGGGGTGATAAAGGGAAACTGAAAAAAAAGATATCTTTTACATCCTTTTTTCTTCTTGAGACAGTCTCACATTGTCACCCTCGTAGAGCACTGTGGCATCATAGCTGACAGCAACCTCAAACTCTTGGGCTTAAGTGACCCTCTTGCCTGAGCCACCTGAGTAGCTGGGATTATAGGCGCCCTCCACAACACCCAGACATTTTTAGAGATGGGCTGGTGTCAGGCTGTTCTCAAACCTGTGAGCTCAGGCAGTTCACCGCACCTCGGCCTCCCAGAGTACTAGGATTACAGGTGTGAGCCACCATGCCTGACGAGAATCACTATTTATCTGTTATGAAAATAGGTTTGTGGGGTTTGGGGGTATTTTTTGTTTTTCTTGAGATAAGAGTCTCACTTTGTCACCCTTGGTAGAGTGCGGTGGCATCACAGCTCACAGCAGCCTCAAACTCATGGGCTTAAGTGATTTTCTTGCCTCAGCCTCCCAAGTAGCTGGGACTATAGTGCCTTGAACCCACCACCTCCAGCATATGGGGTTGGCGCCCTACTCCTTTGAGCCATAGGTGGCACCCTAGCCTGGCTATTTTTAGAGATGAAGTCTTGCTCTATCTAGCTCAGGCTGGTCTGGAACTTCTGAGCTTGGAAAATCTGCTCACCCCAGTTGGGAGTACAGGTGTGAGCCACCACGCCCAGCCTTGTAAAAAACAGGTTTTTCCTGTTTTTTTTTTTTTTTTTTTTTTTTTTTAGAAATATTATCAATTTGTCACCCGCGGTAGATTGCCGTGACCACATAGCAAACAAAAACCTCTAATTATTGGGCAAAACCCATACACTTTCCACAGGCACCCCCCCCAACACCCAGCTATTTTTCGCGACGGGGGGTGGGGGGTGGGGGAGTCTCGCCCTGGCTCAGGCTGGTCTCGAACCTGTGATCTCAGGTAATCCACCTGCCTTGGCCTCCCAGAGTGCTGGGATTATAGGAGTGAGCCACCGCTCCTGGCCCAGGGATTTTTATTTTTTAAAGAAGTGGTATATTGGGCGGCGCCTGTGGCTCAAAGGAGTAAGGGGCCAGCCCCATATGCCGAAGGTGGTGGGTTCAAACCCAGCCCCAGCCAAAAACTGCAGAAAAAAAAAATTAATTAAAAAGTGGTATAATTTGAGAGTCTGAGAAATGAATATGTTCCTAAATGCTTCCCATTGGTCCTTTTTTTGTAAGCAATATGATTCTTTCTCTGCATTTTCCTCATCCTCTTTGTAATTAGATGATTTATAATCACAAAATCGGTGTCTGTATTCTCTTTTGTGCCTTTTCAAGATACTATTATGTAGTTACCTTCTCTTTCCTCCCATCTCTTAAGGCAGGTGATGATAACTTGATGCAGGACATCAACCAGAACTTGGCTGAGGAGGTGAGCACTATTGGTTTTTAAAAACATATTGATGATAAATTTTATCAATATATTTTCTTATAGTGACAGATAACCCTGTGTTCCCTTTTCAGGCTGGTCTGAACATCACTCACATTTGCCTTCCCCCGGACAGCAGTGAAGCCGAGGTAATTAAGTACTGCTGGGCCCTTAAACTCTTACTTTCCTTTCCTCGTTAGACGGATTAGCACCTTTTAACTTGGCTGGAACCATCCAGGCTTTTCTTACAGCTGAGTTGTGAGAGGGAAGAGTTTACTTTTTTCTCTGATGTAAATGCTTCTGGATCTCTTTGTCCTTGACTGCATGTTTCTCTGGAAGACTTGAGCTCCACTTGGTGATTTTAGTTGTGTTTCTTCAGCTGCAGTGGCAGCATCATTTAATGGAAATTGGCAGGCTGTGGGTATCTGCAGGACTGTCCTGGTCCTGCTCTGTCCTGACAGGCTGCTTGACTTTGGGCTATTCCTTTGGGTTCTCTGGGTCACAGTTTCCTTGTCGATAGAATAAAAGAACAGGACCAAATGATCAGCAGGGTCCTTTCCAGGCTAATGTTCTGTGTTTCCTCCTGTGGCTTATAGGGGAAGCTGATAAAACACACCCATAGTATTCCTTTATCACTGTTGTTCCAGTGATCTGGTTGTTTCTGCCAGCAGAGAATGACAACCTTCCCAGGTGTCATCTCAAGCCTGGGAGAAGCAGCCTCCTCCCTAAACAGAGGTGAGGAAACTGGTCCTGTGGCCATGGGTCCCTGTGTCCAGTCCTTCTGTGGCTCACTTTTCTTCCACCTGCTTATGGCTCTCAGGACTGGGTTAGACTTCATGGGATAGGAAAACCTCAGATGAGTTTCTTTGTCTCACACATGAATGCCGTTTAGAAGTAGGCAGCCCTTGGCAGGTGGCGTCAGCGAGTTGTAGCAACTCACACTCCTTCCGTCTGGCCCTCTGCTCTGCTCCTTTTGTTGTGCTTTCTTCTGGTGGCGTTTCACCTCTGCCTGTGACACTAAGAGTCTAGCCAGTGTCATGTAAAAAATAAGTCCAATGCTTGCTTCAGCAGCACATATTCTAAAATTGGAACAACACAGAGAAGATTAGCATGGCCCTGCGCAGGATGAACACGGATTCATGCAGCAGGCCATATATTTCACGCCATGGAATCCTATTCAGCCACGAAAAAGATGGAGACCCTGTACCTTTTGTATTAACCTGGATGGGGTTGAAACACATTCTTCTTAATAAAGTATCACAAGAATGGAAAAGCAAGTATCCAATGTACTCATACTAATATGAAGCCAGTAGATGATCTAATACACGCCCACATAAGAGGAAAAACTCAAATCAGTTCAAGTTGGGGGAGGAGGATTGGTGGGCTCCCACCTAATGGGCACAGTGTAGGGGTACATGGCACCTTCTGGGAACGGGACACAACTACAACAGGGACTGTACCTGACAAATGCAAACATTGTAGCCTAATTGTTTGTACCCTCACATTAATCTGAAATTTAAAGAAAAAGAAAAATAGTCCAGACTTAGTAAGAGAATTATTTGGAAGGATTATAGCAAGATAAGCAAAAGGACTCTGGTGGTTGGGGCAGTGGTTTGGAAGGTGGCCTGAAGGGACAGTCGATCAGAGAGTTTTACCCAGAGACCGGCCTCAGGAGGGACTGACTGCTGGCTCCAGCTGAGGGTGGTCCAAGTTCAAGGACCTGGGGGAAGGAGAGAAGCTTCCCCAAAGTATAGTTAATTCTAGTTGACAAGAATTTTGATCTGACTGATGAGTGAGATAAGCATTTCCATGAGACTGAATAGGAACGTCTAGGGTCTGTGTCTGACTGTGTCCTTGTGTGAGGGGCATGGGTGAGTCTTTGTCACGTGAGGAAGAATGTTCTTTGTGGTAGACAGAGGGTGGGGGATTTCTTACCTTTCCCTCTTTTCTTTTCTTTTTTTTTTTTGTGACATAGCCTCAAGCTGTCGCCCTGGGTAGAGTGCTGTGGCATCAGAGCTCACAGCAACCTCTAACTCCTGGGCTCAAGTGATTCTCCTGCCTCCGCCTCACAAGTAGCTGGGACTACAGGCGCCCGCCACAGCGCCCGGCTACTTTTTTTTTCTTGGTTGCAGCCATCATTGTTGTTTGGCCAGCCCGGGCTGGATTCGAACCCACCAGCTGAGGTGTATGTAGCTGACGCCTTAGCCGCTTGAGCCACAGGTGCTGAGCCACCTTTCCCTCTTTTCTAGGATCAGCTATTGTCACCAGCAAGAAAAAGGAAGGATGAAGACAGGCCCCCACTCTCTTCCCTTTAAGGACATTTCTGAAAGTTAAACTTCTTCCATTCCATTGGTCCAGCCTCATAGCCTGGTGGCCACACTGCAAGCGAGTCTGGGAGTTCAGTCTTTAGTTTAGACCATTTATTAGCACAGCTAAAAATCAAGATTTTATTACTAAGAAAGAAGGGAAATGGATATTGGGCAAATAGCATCTTCCTCACTTGCCTTTGCTATGTGTTACAAATGTTAAGTGTTAAATATATAAAAGATATTAAGACACCTGTGATACAAGCGTTAATAGCTTGCAAAGAGATTTGTTATCCATTTGCAGAAGGCTATTCACTGCAGCAGAACTGGCATTTCTTTGGGCTGGTTTGCCACTGATATTGACAGCCCTTGACTTTTTTTTCTTTTGCTATTGTTTATAATTGACACATACTAATTCTACATGTTTGGGGGGTATAGTGTGAGGTTTCAATACATGTGTGCGTGGTGTAATGATCAGATCAAGGTAGTTACTGCAAACTGTTATTTATTTGTAGTGATAACTTTCTAGATCTTCTTTTCTAGTTATCTTTTTTTTCCTTTGAGACCAAGTCTAATTCTGTTGCCCAGGCTAGAATGTGGTGACATCATAGCTCATAGCAACCTCAAACTCTTGGGCTTTAGCAATCCTCTTGCCTAGGCCTCCCCAGTAGCTGGGACTACAGGCACCCACCACAAGGCCTGGCTAGTTTTTCTATCTTTAGTAGAGATGGGGTTTTGCTCGTGCTCAGGCTGGTCTGGAACTCCTGAGCTCAAGCAATCCACCCACCTCAACCTCCCAGAGAGCTAGGATTACGGGTGTGAGCCACTATGCCTGGCCTTTTCTAGCTACCTTGAAATACACAGTGTGTTGTTATTAGTTTACAGTTACTTTACTATGTAATAGAGCCCAGAACTTATTCTTCCTCCCTAACTGTAACTTTGTACCTGTGGGCTGAGCTCTCCCCATCTCACACCCCTCCCCTCCCACCATTTTCTTCTTTCTCTATGAGATCAGTTTTCCTAGATTGCACATATAAGTGAGATCAGATGGTATTTGTCTTTCTGTGCCTCTTAGTTCACTTAACATAATATCATCCAGGTTCATTCATGTTGCTGTAAAAACAGGGCTTCATTACTTTTTATAGCTGGATAGTTTCCATTGTGTAAATATAACCACATTTTCTTTATTCATTCATCCATTAAAGAATGTGTGGGTTGACTCCATCTCTGGGTTATTGTGAATAATGCTATAATAAACATGGAGTGCAGGTATTTTCCTTGTGTGTGTGTGTGTGAGATAGAGTCTCACTCTGTCACCCTGGGTAGAGTGTTGTGGCATCATAGCTCACAGCAACCTCAAATTCTTAATCTTGAGCAGTTCTCTTGCCTCAGCCTCCCAAGTAGCTGGGACTACAGGCCCCTGCCACAATGTCCAGCGAGTTTTTCTATTTTGTTAGTAGAGATGGGGTCTCTTTTTTTTCCTTTTTTTGGGAGACAGAGTCTCACTTTGTCACCTTTCACAGTAACCTGAAACTCTTGGGGTTTAAGTGATTCTCTAGCCTCAGCCTCCCAAGTAGCTGGGACTATAGGTGCCTGCCACAACACCTGGCTATTTTTAGAGATGAGGTCTCACTCTGGCTTAGGCTGGTCTCCAACCTGTGAGCTCAGGCAATCGACCCACCTCAGCTTTCCAGAGTGCTAGGATCACAGGTGTGAGCCACTTGTGCCTGGCCTGATGGGGTTTCACTCTTGCTCAAGATGATCTCTAACTCCTGAGTTCAAGCAATCCACCTGCCTCTCCCTCCTGGAGTACTAGGATTGCAGCCATGAGCCCCTGGGCCAGCCAGGTATTTTTTCAGCAAACTGGTTTCAATACTTTTGAGAAGGCTCGGCGCCTGTAGCTCAACGGGCTAAGGCGTCAGCCACGTACACCTGAGCTGGCGGGTTCGAATCCAGCCCGGGCCCGCCAAACAACAATGAGGACTGCAACCAAAAAATGGCCGGGCGTTGTGGCGAGTGCCTGTAGTCCCAGCTACTTGGGAAGTAGAGGCAGGAGACTTGCTTGAGCCCAGGAATTGGAGGTTGCTGTGAGCTGTGATGCCACAGCACTCTATCCAGGGTGACAGCTTAAGGCTCTGTCTCAAAAAAAAAAAAAAATACTTTTGAGAAGAAACCTAAGTAATGGGAATTGCTGGGTCACGTGGTAGTTATTTTTGTAGGGTTTTTTTTTTTTTTTTTTTTTTTTTGAGAAATCTCTATAGAGTAATCTATACTGTTTTCTATGATGGCCACATTAATCTACATTCCCATTAGTAGTGTATAAGTATTATACTTTCTCCACATCCTTGCTGGCATTTTTTTTTTTTTTTTGTCTTTTTGATAAGAGACATTCTAAGTGGGGTGAGAGGCTATTTCATGGTGGTTTTGATTGCATTTCCTTGGCGGTTGGTGTTGGACATTTTGTCATATACCTGCTAGCCATTCATGTGTCTTCTTTTAAGATGCCTGTATTTTAATCATATTTGGGGGGAGATTGTCGGGTTTTTGGTTTTTATTTTTATTATTTTATTTCATTTTTGCTATTAAGTCCTTATATATTCTAGATATTAACCTGTTGCTGGGTGCGTAGTTTGCAAATACTTTTTCCCATTCTGTAGGTTGTGTCTTGGCTCTGTTGATAGTTTCCATTGCTGTGCAGAAGCTTTTTAGTTTAGTATAATCCCATTTTTCTATTTTTTGCTTTTGTTGCCTGTGCTTTTGAAAGCTTATATAAAAAATCCTTACCTAGACAATGTCATGAAGTATTTCTCCTGTGTTTTCCTTTGGTAGAAATTTTATAATTTCCGGGGTATTTTTTTCTTTATTTTTAATATTTTTTTATTTTTATTTTTATTTTTTTACTTTTTTTGAGACAGAGTCCCACTTTGTCATCCTTGGTAGAGTGCCATGGTGTCATAGTTCACAATAACCTCAAACTCCTGGGCTTAAGTGATCTTCTTTGCCTCTGCTTCCTGAGTTGCTGGGACTACAGGTACCCAGCTAGTTTTTCTATTTTTAGTAGAGACGGGGTCTCACTGTTGCTCAGGCTGGTCTCGAACTCCTGAGCTCAAGTAGTCCATCAGCCTTGGCTTCTCAGAGTGCTAGGATTACACTATAGCCCGGCTATACTTTAAGTCTCTAATTCATTTTTAGTTGATATTTGTAAAGGATGAGAGATAAGGGTCTAATTTCATTTTTCTATGAGTGAATATACAGTTTTCCCAGTACTATTTATTGAAAAAACAGTCTTTTCTCCAATGTATATTCTTGGAAGCTTTGCCTTGGCTTACTTTTTGACAAGGAATTGTTTATTTCCTATTTTTATTTGGTGAAATCCTGATAAAATGAATTAGTGTGATGTTATAATGTTGAAAAAAGCATCCTAGTTTACTGTTTAGGATTTTTGTTTTTGATTTTGTTACTTCTACCAAATCTTAGGTACAGGTAACAAGGGTTCCCTCTCTTCATTTTGAGCTCTGAGATTTCACAGCCTCTGACTACCCTCCACCCCCATCATTTGATTGGCCCTTTACCTCATGTACCTGGGGGTTTTGCATATCATTTTTTCACCTTCAGAGATGATGTTATCACTATTTTTTATTTTTTTTGAAGAGGGACTTCATTGTTCCACTAGAATAATAAGCTCCAGGAGAACAGTTTTGTTTACAGCTGTTGTTTCCTTTACTTAGAACTGATAAAAAGTCGACAAAGTCGGTGTTCAAAATATATTTGTTGAACAAATGAAAGAATTTTGAGTAAATGACACAAAATTTTCTTTCTGATTTTATACGTCAAATAGCTTATTTCCTCCCTATCAGCTAGCAGTACCACAGTGGTTTTTTGCCAGGCAGTGGAACAAAAATGGTAAAATAAAACTTCCTTGGCGTGAGATTGTAGTAACTGACCCGGCAAGAAGACCCCTAAAGGCCCCTAACTGTTTCAGCCTGAGTCCCCGTCCGTCTCAAGCCCCCCTTTTTGGTTTAATTCTGAAAACAGGTTTGTGACAAGGAAGTTCTCTGAGTTCCCTGACTCCCTAGCAATGTCTAAACACAATGATGAGAAACTTACCTCAACCTCCCTAGCCAGGAGTAATGGAGCCATGGTAAAAACTCACTCAAGCAGAGATTCTCAGGAAACTGAGTTTCCCAGGTACTGGGCTTTCCAAGTTGTCCCCATGGTTACTAAGTTACCCACCTGAGCCGCCACGCAGCTACCCCCTGAGCCAACTACCTGACTGTGACTCCGCCTTGTAACCCGCCATGTTTTGCTTTTGTACATGCTTGCTTTGCCACATCAGCACAAAAAGGGTATAAAGGCTGCTGCATTTCTCTTAGGGGCCTTTTGCCTTTTGGGGGCAGTGGTCCGTCTGTGCAGATGTAACCACTTGATTTGGCCGTTTGCCCTTTGGGCAGTGGTCTGTCTGTACAGATGTAATATTTGACCATCTGATTTGGGCCATCTGCCTTTTTGCAGTGTTCCCCCTGCACAGGAGTAAATAAAATCACCTCTGATTTGTACCCAAAGTGGGGGTCCATATTTTTTATGGGTGGCCTCAGTTACAACACCAGCTACTTGGGAGGCGGAGGCAGGAGACTCGCTTGAGCCCAGGAATTGGAGGTTGCTTTGAGCTGTGATGCCACAGCACTCTATCCAGGTGACATCTTTTTTTTTTTTTTTTGAGACAGAGCCTCAAGCTCTCACCCTGGAGAGAGTGCTATGGCATCACAGCTCACAGCAACCTCCAATTCCTGGGCTCAAGCGAGTCTCTTGCCTCAGCCTCCCAAGTAGCTGGAACTACAGGCGCCCACCACAACGCCCAGCCATTTTTTGGTTGCAGCCATCACTGTTGTTTGGCGGGCCCGGGCTGGATTCGAACCGGCCAGCTCAGGTGTACG